>LPNX011049641.1:415591-469236 GCA_001517045.1 Pseudotsuga menziesii
AGGCCGCATATATCATTTTTCTAATGTTTTTAGGGATGGTCAATGATACATCCAAAGACAAAAAGTGGTCCATAGGGGCTAATGAGTCTGCAGCGGGACAGGGGAATGCCATACAATGTGTGATTCACCTAGTGGGGTGAAAATCTCTATAACAGAAGGCTGAATCCTTCAAAACAAGAAAAATGCAATTAAAATTGCATATTACAAATTTTAACAGCTAATCTTTCTTTTCCAATTTCTTCAATTCATCATGCCTACTAAACTATCCACCTCTAATATATTAGATGATCTACCAATATCTGTATGAAGTTGATTCTCCTCTGTCAAGACTCGATTCAGCCCTATACCTCCAACCATCTTCAGGAACAAATATCATGGAATGGTCTGTAAAATAAAAAAAAGCAGATGAGTAACCTGTCTTCCCAATTTTATCCTCTGCAAATTCTTCTGAATTGAATGAACGTACTCCAAATATTAAACAAATTAGGAAAGTCTACATTTGCTGCTTACAATCTCAGATCTAAAAGAAGGGCTAGAAAATTTGAATTAGGTTATCTATGCCACAAAGCTTTCTGATTCAGCAGAAGTATAAGTTGAATTTTAATCTCTTTTAGTACTAAACAGATACTATAATAATTTGGGTTCACAGTAGAAGGATATAATCCTAAATTTCTATTATTGTTTGTGGTCAGTTACCAGACTGATCGCATGTGATAGGTATCAGAATTACAAATATGAGAATGACATGATATAACTGTTACTGCATGTTCAGTAGAGGAAGGAAGAGCAAATCAAATACGAGGACAATAGAATATAACAGTTACAGCATGTTCAGCAAAGAAAGGAAGAGTACAGCAATGCTCAAACAGTTGTATTCACTTGTTGGACTTGGGAGTTACAGCAAACTTGACAAAATGATTTTGGTCAAGTAATTAGATGCACGAACAGCAAGAAAAGGATTAAAATGCATTGTGTATACAATATGAATATACATTTACTATCAAACCGAACAAACAGGACTACTGCCTTCTAGGGCACAGATTACCGAAGAGTACAGTATTCCTTTTGTTGCCCCTCTACATTGGAAAAAGGTCATCCTTGGAATATTGGATGATCTCATAGACAGGAAGGAGTGAGTGGGATGTGATTAGCCTAACAGGGATATCCTTGTTAAGGAAAGGGCTGGGTTTATCAAGCTTCCACGAGAAAACTGATCCAGTCCATGTAGGATAACTAATGGGTGTGAGAACAAAGTTGGCTACACAACTCTCCATCAAAATGTATGTTATCTTGAAGTTGGAGCCAAAGCAGACATGGTTGCCCTAATAGAATATGTAAAGAGGGGGGTATCTGTATGTGTGATATTTTTCCTTAATGATGTACATTCTCGATGTGCTATTGTTTAGTAATGTAAAGAGGGGGGGTTGTGGGTGTGGGTATCTGTATGTGTGATCTTTTGGCTTAATGATGTAGATTTTCGATGTGCTATTGTTTAGTAATGTAAATGCTGATATATTCAAAACACACACATAGGCCTCCAAAGTAGAGAACCATTGCATCCATAAACACACTTCCATTTTTAACAAGATACAGGGTGTCCTTGCCTCACATACAAATAAAATAAAATACTACAAAACAACAGGCTTCATCCATGACTTATTTGTGGGAGAAAGAAGGTTTACCTCAGAATGAACTTTTGATATTGGCATCCATTCACCTGGTCCACAAATATCAAAGAGCACAGTTGCTACAGCTGAAACAACATATTTTCCTTCTTTTTGTATCTGCTGAGAAGTATCAGTTTCATGGTCCATCCTCCATGTATCCCCTTTTGGATCTGAATACATTAAACAGTGATATTAGACAGTTTCTAATTCACGTTTCATGTCTTTAGGACCCTATTAAATAACATCTAGAAAGAGAAAGTAAGGAGCCACATGGAAACTATAACCTTTGCATTTAAAGTAAAAGTGACAATGAGCTTGTTGAATTTATCATTTCCAGTTGTGTCTTTTAACCGAGAGGAGCTATTGCTCCGGGCAACCATGGATTCCTTCTCCCCACCATGATATGATAACCTGTCAGACTAGCACACAACACAAGAACAATGAACTATAATATAAATATAGTATTCGGTTGTTGCAATTAAGGAGAGGGTGGCTAAAATAAAGTAATTTTTTTGTTTCTTCTTGTATAAAATGTTCAAATAGCATGGAAGGAAAGGTAGATAGGACAGTTCATTTTAGTTTGGAGTTGGATGCTTTGCATGCCACAAAGGAATCTTGCATTGGCGGGAACCGAAGAGGACAAGTACAGATGAAGTAGTTGTACTAGTAAATTAAAAAATCGACTAACAAACTGTTGCAACAGTTATTTATTTACAGACCATATACTTTCTTATGGAGAGTATTTTGAAACGATTCGAGTATCGCAAATATTTGAAACCAACTGAATGTACAAATAGTATACTTGTAGTAGAAGTTAAAAAATGGGCAACAAATTTACTTTCAAACCAAGTATAGGGACACGCTGGAGGGAAAAATAGACATAGGTATGAAGTCAATAAATACAAGGTAAATAAACAAACAAGATAAATGTACAACAGAACTTAAGAATTTAGTATATATTGTGAATTGTTTCTATGTACATATAGTATAGTGTGAACTGTTTCTCTGATCATAAGAGAGTATTTGAAAAAAAATGAGGATTGTGAATATTTGAAACCAATTTAATGTCCAAACAATCTAAATTGAGTAGAAGTAACAAATGGATAATATATTTACTTTGAAACCAAGTATAGGGAGTCCATGGGAAAAAGAATATACATATGTGTAATGACAATAAGTAGAAGCTAAATATATACATGGATTAAATGTACAATAGAAGTTAAGAACTGAGTATAATGTGAACTGTTTCTATTTACATAGAGTTTGTTGCATTGTATTTGTAAAGAAGCGTTTGTTTAATAGAGTATATACTTTAGAGAGGTGCATTACATGCAAGTAGAAGGGAAATGTAATGAATGTACATGTATTATGGTAGTAGTGGAAGCATGTAATATGTACAATATTTGTGCATTCCATGTGTGGAAAATGCTAATACATCTATTCAATTAAAGCATAGGTTATGGACAAGGTAGTACATACAAGTGAAAGGTAGTAATGGCAATTGAAGAACGTGTGGGAATCAAAGAAGAAAGGTTGTTGGGTTGTAAGGAGAGGGAAAAGGGAATTGCAAGCAAGGAGGAGGCTCTAGTCATAAATGCAAAAGGGATTATGGCAACGACAACACCAGGTAATGTTTATGTATTGAGCAAGACAGTGGTGGCGGGATACTAAGTCTTTGCGGATCTTGCGCATGGTGTCCCTTTCATGCATATGGATCATGCGTTGAAGGAAGGCTCTTATTTTTTAGAGAAGCTTAATAGTAGGGTGAATCGGATTCAGTGGGATGTTTGAAGTCGATTGGAAACGTGATTCAATTTGTTGCAGCGATGCTTGTTGTTCCTTGATTTGCTTGCAGAAGTCAGCAAGGGTGTTCAGGTATTACATGTTCATGTCTATTGTTGAAGAGCTAGGAAGAGAGAAAACAGAGTGATTAAAAGCTTAACATGTTCAAATAGTATAGAGTAAAGCAAGGCACATCTTTTTTTGTAATTGAATTGTTATACTAACATTTTTTTTTCATAGTACCGAATAAGAAATGCAAGAAGATATTCACATCATAGATGAAAGGAAAAAAAGTTGAAAACTTATGTAATGGACATTTTGTTGTTTTTTTTTTGTTTGTTCTATTATAGAGAGAAAAGAATGTTGTAAGTGTAATGTTATGGTAGATTCAAGTAGATGAAACAAAACGAAGTTAAGATATTGGAAGCAAATGAACAGAAATATATGCATGAGTGCAAGAGTGTTTTTTTGGGGAGTGGATGGGGGGAGGGAAGAAGGTGAGGTTGTTTTTTTTTTGGTATTTAGCAAGTGAAAAGTGATAGTATTTGGTTTTTATGGTGTTGTTTGTTTATTATTTTCTATGTAACCGAGAAGAGGTGTGGGAAGCAATGCATGGGTGTAAGCATATGTGAGCAACTATGTTAAACAACGTGTGGTGCAATTGATCTAGAGGCAATAAAAGTTTCTTCTTGTTTTCTTCGTTGGACAAAAGGGCTATCCTTCATATGTGCATAGCAAGCAAAAGAAAAAGATGGCATTATGCGTAGGTTAGTGAGTTGTCTAACTCTTGAAACTGTAGTAAATGTTAACCATTGTTGATCAATGTTTTCTATGTCGATTGTTGCCTTGTGCAAGGTCATTCCTTGTGATTTGTGGATTGTTAAACCCCAGGCCATGCGAAGGGGAAGTTGTCTACGAGAACCTCTTGTTAAAGGGAGGATTGGGATGTAGGTAGGGTTAGAAGCACCCCATGGTGGGCCTTTGTAGTTGACAAAGTCAACAACAACAAACAAAGGAAGCATAGGTGGAGTAGTGGCGGTGTTGTACAAGATTGAAACAACTTGACCAAGAGCACCATTAACAAGACCTGCCTCAACCCAAAGGTTTGTTGTAAGCATAACTTGTTGACCAATGGCAAGGAGTACGACCATATCTAATTGTTCATCTTCTGGTGCAAGCAGTAGTGTTTATTTCCTAACTTCTGCAGAACATAATGCAATCGGGACATTTAGTTGTTTAAGCATTTGTTTGTAGTGTAAGGCAACAGAATTATTAGTTGAGAACAAATGGGTGGATTGATCAAATACGCAGTTTTCAGTTTGAGAGAGGGAAGAGGATGTCCTTGACATAAGAAGGGTCCAATCGGCAATAGTTGGTGTTGCATTCCTAAGATTGAGGAGAAGTTGGCGGAACTGAATCTGAAAAAGGTCATCTCCTTGTTGATGAAAAACCGTTGAGAGAGTTATGAATGTGTCAAAGGTATGCCAAAGTGTGTTTCCAGGTGATGCTCCTACATACATGGGAATATCTTTAACAGGTGGAAGTTGACCAAGGTCACCTACGAGGATGATAGAGCGGCCTCCAAAAGGAGAAGTTCGATGGGAAGGGAATGCTTCCCGAATATGAGAGTCAATGTTGGATAAGAGCTTTGGTCCAATGAAACTCATCTCATCAATTAGCACATAGCGTATATGGAGGATTCGTTCTTGAAGGTTTGCAAGGGCTTGGCCCTCAAGAGGAAGCATAGTATTTATTGGTATTCGAAGGGCAGAATGTATTGTAAGGGCATTTATGTTAAATGCCGTGACGCCAGTTGGAGTAAGTGGGAGAAGAGGGGATGAGTTATATGGAGATGATGAAGAGAAGGCAGCTTGCAAGCATCCAATTAAGTAAGATTTTCCTGTCCCTGCAGTTCCTTGGATGATCATACGTAATGGTTTTGTGGTAGTGTGTTGTGTGTAGTCGGACATAATAATTTCAAAGGCTGTGCGTTGTGTTGGAGAAAAGCAATTAGGAGAAGCAGGAGTTAAAAAAGGTTGTAGTTCTGCTTGGTTTGATGAGCGGTTCAAGTCAAGAAATGAGATGGCTAAGTTTTGCAAGTGTAAAGGTATCTGCGTGTGGCACCAATTGTGATTGGTGTCAAAGTCGCGATGACCAAGCATGTCATGATCATCAAGTTGTAGGTTGTTCCCACGGTGGAGTTGAGAGAGGACTTCCCATTCTGACATGTCGATAGAGTAGGGAGGATGATCTTCATGAGGGGGAGGTGTATCAACAAAAATAGTTGGAGGGGGTGAAGGTTTTCAGTCAACATGCCAGGGATTGTAGCTCCCACGAAAGGATTTCCATGCAGAGACAACTTCCAAGTCTGAGGAGCCAATATCTTTTGGCACATTGCGGAAAGGTTTGTACAGTAAGAGTTCACTCCAACAGAAATCGACATAAAGAGGAGAGGTGGAAGGAGGGATTTCAAGGAAACGAGGAAGGACACGCATGATCTTGGTCGGTTTGTGGAGCTTACATTGACATTTTTTCCTACGTGCAGAAAAGGACCAAGAGCGGGAAGCTTTGAGGAGGGGAAGGTGTTCAAGCGAAGGGGGTATTTGCATGTATGCGGAAATGAAGTTGGTTGGCAAGGGGGTGTTGGGGACGTCTAGTGAGACACATTTGAAAACGGTATGGGAGGTGTTCAGGGAAAGAAATGTATGACTGCAAAGAGTCAAGGGAAGTTTTTGTAGCATATGGCAGGTTTCTTATGCTCCAATGTCTCGATCAGCCACGATTTCAGACAATAGTTTCTAGATAGGTAATAAGATTCCCTCTTCTACAGGGGTAGCATGTGCAATACATGTTATAATGTCATGGTAGCTCTCAGATTTGTTCTCTGCTTTTGAAGCATACTTTGAAATGTATGAGAGGACAGCATGGCACGAGAGCACAGGTTGGCAATCAACATTAGCTCTCCATACTGAGAGCATAAGAGGGTTGTGTACATTTAGAAGTGCATCATTTCTAGCGGGAGTATATTTTTTTTGGCCAGAGCTGTTAATGAACATAGAAGATGTTTCCTATAGTTCAAAGGGGAAACCATAGTGGCAAATGAGGGTTGTGCCTTTTTTGCGAAGACAAGAGAATTCATTGCATTTTGTGTGGCGTTGCACAGAATTGACAAGGGTTTCATAGTCGTCATTTTGGTTTCCTTCACGTATGGAGGATGCTGCAAGTGTGCAAGGGTCTTAGTGAGATGCTCGATGGAAGGCGAATACACGAAGGTGCGCGAGACGAGGGTTCCATGCTATTAAGAAGCTGTCAAAGTATGTTTTTGCAATATCAATAGCGAGGGGATCATTCCAATCAAGGTTGTCCATATTGGGTGCGTCCTCCAACCAAAGGAATCCATGTATATGAGCAGAACCTCGATTTTGCCATTCATACCTGTATTAAAAAAGGAAGCAAAAACAAAACACAAAGTTAGGGAAAAATTCGAAATGTGAAGCAGTAAAAAGAAATAAAATGCAAAGAGTGAGAGGAACAAACCTGCACCAGTAATCTTTTGTCTTGAATGTGTGTAGCAGGACCTCTTCAAGGAAGATGGTGAATCTATGGTGCATATATAGAGACGTAGTATGTGGATTGGTTATAATGTTATGAATTCTCCATTGGAATTGTGAAGGCAATGAAGTGGGAGGATGGGAAGGCATGAGCATGTGAAGGTTATGCCATTTGGTGTCAGCTGAACTGAGGGTAAAAAAAAGGTTGGGCTACCAAGTTGGGTGATCATATCACACAACTCACCTTGCCATTTTTTCTAGAAAGAGCGGGTGCCACGTAGAGCAGAGCCAAACTGCATGGCATGATCAGCAACATGAGAGTCTGGCATCTGGCTGAGCTGTGTGTGCAAAGCCGAGACAGTTGCGGGGAGGGTGTCTGCTAGGTTGTGTTTGACAAAAATAGCTGCGGTAACCTGGCTGCAATGGCGCATCATAAGGTTGTACAAGTAGTAGCGGAAGCGAGGGTGTTGGGCAAACCTATTATCATGGAATCGGATAAGATGCAAAGCATATTCCTGCATGGAGACTTCGTAAAGACAAGGTTGCTTTAGCATGGAAACCCCTGTGGAAAATAGCGTTTGGAATTCCATTGAGAGGATCCCTTCCATATTGTATTCATTTATTGGAGAAAGACCAATGGGGGGCCAATCAATTGATGTTGAAGGGGTGGTAGGGGTTGTAGATGCAAATCGCCTAATTTCTTCAGTCTTAGTGTGAGAATCTGGGAGTGCAAAAACAAAGGACAAGGTTTCAATGCTTGTTGGAATTGGCATTGAAGGTGTTGCATCATCAGTAGTGGGTGAGGGTAGTTGGAGGTCAGGCCCAGGGGTTGTGGCATGGTGAAGAAGGGAGGACACATCTGTGGGTTCAAGTGGAAAAGCATGTAATGCTTGGAGGTCAAGGTGGACATCCTTGTAATACGGGTCATTGGAGATTTTGAATTCCAATGCAGCTAGAACATTTGAATGACTAACAATGAATTCATAAGGCTTGTTTGCAGCATTGAATTTACAAACAACAAGGATGTCCAAGTCTGCTAATAGGCATGGAAGAGAGGTGGCTATTATGGAGATATCTTGTGGGAATCTAATAGTATGGCCGGAGTATTTGTATTGGCCACCACGTGCATGCGTAACTTGAAGTATTGGATTGACTTGGGCAATTAGCATTTCTTCTATTTGAGTCAAGCATGCAAGTTCATTTGGTTGATTTCCAGGATCCATGTTGTTATCTATGGAGAAGCAATGGCCATGTCGCTCATTACTACATCGAGAGCATGTATAGATTCCACTTGAGAAATTTGTTTTCATTTTTGGATATGATTCCTTGCATATGGAGCAAACATGAAGTGGGTGGAGGCGAGAAAGTCGGTTAAGAAAGCAAGCGTGACCATCTGGCAAGGGGGTGGTTGGAGGCGGAGGTGTAGTGGATTTGTGCATTGGGGTAGGGTTGATTGAAGCATTGATGTTTCCACTCCTAGATTGATAAGTAAGACATCTATGCGCATTTTGGCGGTCCTTTGTTTGGCTATAAAGAAGCCTTCTACATGCATTTATTTGGTCACGTGTAGTATTGGGCAACATGGGTTGTTGAAGAGGAGTTTGCCTTGAACCTGGAGGAGACATTGATGGGAATTTCAAATGTTATAAATGTGTAATTGTAAAAAAAAGTCGAGGCATGTACATTAAAATCAAGATATGCAAAGTACAAATAAGAAGGTATGTCTACATATATAAAATAACGTATTGTGAAAGTTTTTGCAAGAAATAAGGTAAAAAACAGTTTTTGTGATGTATGTGGAGCATGTATGTATGTGAAAAGCAACCAAGGAACAGCATAGTAGAAAAAATAAATCCACATATATGACATAATAAACATTGTATACATGTAAGAAAACGTGAAATGTTGCATGGATAGATATGTATGGCATGCTTTAAAAATAAACACGTAATGTATACGATAACACATCTGCCATGTGAGCACAAAATTTACAGTAGTTAATTACATTGCAGATATTTGAAAAAAGACAGAAAAGTAAGGGAAAAGTATATATACAAGCAATGAAGGAAGGAAAGCAGTGGGGGGATATAGTGATCATGATGAAGTGGAAGAAACATAATTGGGTTGAGATGAGGTGGAATGCATTTGGAGAGATGGGATCGTGTATTGTAGGGTACGATGTGTTGAAGCAAGGACTGAGGGAAGAGTAAGATGTGGAAGGGTGAGTAAAAGCAGTGGTTGGAATAGCCAAGGGTGGAGTATATGAAGGGGAGGTTAGAGATGGCGTGCAACAGGATGGCTTTGAGTAGTGAGTGCTAATATTTCTTCAAGGAGCTTGGTTGATGCAGCAACATAAGGAAGCTCTTCAGAATTGGCAATGGTTGTCTTCAAGCATGTACTGGAGTTGAAAGTCTTCATCTTAATGGACAAGGTGAACAAGTATCGGCGCGAATTTACGTGCAGAGAGAGATCCTTTATGGCCGAGGGCTCAGTGGTGAGCAGGCATAAATCCTTTGTAGAGACACCAAGTAGTTTGTTCGCTGCATCATCAAAAGTTTTGGCCCCGTTGATCTGGCCAGTGTGGTCTTGCAAAGAAAGCTTTAAAATGTATCTGTAGTCACATTCTGTGAATTCACCATCACATTTGTTGCAATGTCAAGTGTTGAAAGCTCTATGTGCAACTTTCTTCATGCATTGAACACCATCAACAAAGAAAGGGCATGCAAGGAAGTGGAAGTCATCCATGTTAATGTCAACAATGGAAGCGCGCACAAAGAACCATAGGTTCTTATCAGAGGGTTGCATGTTTTGCAAGTCGAAAATTGTTCTAGATGGGTGTGTTCGAGACATAGAGCCTATGTATTTGCGGCTCAAGGATGGCGACGCAGCGCGAAATCCATGATCAGTGTACCATTTTTGAAGGCGATGGGTTTCCTCAATATCTGGATTGATAAGGATGGTACTACTGGGAACACTTCCAATTGTTTTACCATTGTAATCTGTAAGACAGCCACCCTTTATTGCAAGGACAGGTGGTGGGTCGGAGGAGTATAGTGAAGCGACATGTGAACCCTCAATGTGGCAATGATGACCCCAAAGTGTGACATCAATGCTAAAACAGGATGTGTCTCTGAGGCAAACGGTTCTCCTACTTGTTTCAGAACCGTCTTTTTTTCGAATTGTAGATGCAGGCGAGACAGAGCTAAAAAGGCCAATCAGGTCAACCATGGAATTTGAAGGTAAACTTTGGAGGTCATTGATTGTTTTAAAGTGGAAGGAATGTAAAGGAATGGAGGGGAATGCATCAAGGCAAGGGTGGATCGTCGACGTAGATGAAAGGACAATCTCAAGATGGTTGTTCAAATGGTTATATGAAGCGTTGCTTGTTTTGATTGTGCCATTCGAGATAGTGTACACTGTCCCGATTTCAACAAGGGAATAGAAGGTGTCAACAAAGTTGTTAAAGGTAGAGACATGGATCTCTTCTCCAGAACAATCAATAAGGTCGAAGCCAAATAGTTTCCCTGGGTCCCGTTGGTTGGTGTATTCATGGATGGGTGTCTTGGCAAGCACACGACCTTGGATGCATCATTTTTTATAGTTGGGATTGAGTGCTTTGAATGGAATTACAGTTGTTGGCATGGATATTGGTGTATCTAATGCTTTGGATGAGTGAACATCGCTTTCTTCTATGGGGCGGCTGGATTGGCTAGTTGATGAACCAATTGGAAGGTAGTTGGGAGCAAAGTTGGGTGCATGTTGTTACCATCAGAGATAGTAATTCGGAAACGTGGAGTAGTTGCATTTGTTGGTCCGAATGGCTGGAGTGAAAAAACCTGCAGAAGTGGTTGAAGATGTACAGCACCAGAAAGCAAAGAAGATATCGCATTTTCTATCAAGGGTGCCTCCATTATGCGGGGAAAACATTGAGAGCAAGAGGAAACAAACGTGTCAGTATATGAAAATTTTGTTTTGTGTATATATATATATATATACTATTGTACGAGTGACATACAACCATGCCATATGTACAATGAAACTGTAGCAAGCAGAAGAGTAGAATGTACAATAGTGCCATATATATACTATTTTTTTTAATATAATGTGAGAAAAAAGCATGCAATGAAACTATGCAAAGTCAGGTTGTAAATGCTTAAAGTGTATTAGAGGTACGATCCAACAAGGAATTTATTGGATACTTTGGCCCTTCTCGACATATCCCTTCTGGTCAACCGACTGTCTCATTACGATCCTCATTATGTGTTTTATTGAGTCCCATTCTCATCGCTTCAATACACCCCTCGTTCTAATTTTCTAATGCAACACACTCTATTTGTCCTCTAATCTTCCATATCTAGGTTTGCATTTTTTTCCATCAATGTATAGGGAGGAGATTCAAACTAACAATGTGATGCACAAGTCAACAAAGGGCTTGACTTACTTCTCTTTCTTAATGCAGGTATTTTTTTTCTTGTGTGTCATCACTGTATAATTATGTGTTATTCAAAAGATTGACTATTATATGTTATTCAAAAAATTGAATCAAAATTATATAATTAGTTCAAATATATGAAACTACTCTTGATATCCTTCTTGATCTAATACTTGTAATATAAGACAATAATCATAATACTAAATTGGAATAATACTAAAAGCAGATACATTTGGGGATCTCTCTGATAGCTGTAAAGTCGGAGAATTCCAACCATCCAACCAAAATGGGGACAGAAAAGCATAAAGTCTGCCAAGGGCAGACTTTTATCATCATTCCTGTAGCAACAGGTCAGAAAATCTATCTAAAATAATTCGTGAGAGACCAAGAAACATATGAATCAGGAGCATAACAAGAAGGCTGATAAGCACATCCATGTCAGCAAAAGAACCATTCATTCAAACTAAATGCTTGTGCCTCATAAAGAGAGTGAAAGGGAAAAGCCCGGCACAAGCCAAAATAACTGAAATATCCCATGATCAATGATCATACCATCTAAAGATCCAAAAAATTCCCCATGCCCCGGGGCCAACGAAAGATCCTGTTTGGAGAGACTGTCAGCCTACTAGTTATGCTCGCGATAGATATGACTGATGGTCACTAAAGGGACATCATGCAGCAGAGAAAGAATGTCATCATACCAATGACTCAGAAGTGGGGTGTTCAATGAAGCAGTTCTATTCACCCAAGAGATGATAACCTGTGAATCCCCAAATACAGATAACAGAGGGATCCCCAAATGAATGGCAACCGAAAGTAGTGCCCAAATAGGCAGAAGCTCTAATTTGGTGCTGATGCATCTATTATCCTAGGTTAAGAGCTTGTTGGCTATTTATAACCACAAAATAATAAAAGTTTTTTAATTCCATAAAATAACCATAAATTTTTGTAATTCCATGCATAAGCAAAGTTATTTTATTTGTGAAATGTGCCAAAACAATCCTCAATAACTACTTCAGATTTGCATCATAACTTCATACCAAATTTACCCTTCAACAAACTTTCAAATATGTGTATTGAAGAGAAGGCTCTTCTTTGCAAAGAAGTGCCACATTTTTTTGTTACATTCCTCTCTAAGATCACCTTCAGAATCCAGAAGAATTCCGCAAATGCAGATACATCTGGGGATCTCTCTAATAGCTGTAAAGTCAGAGAATTCTAGCCATCCAACCAAAATGGGGACAGAAAAGCATAAAGTCTACCAAGGGCAGACTTTTATCATCATTCATGTAGCAACAAGTCAGAAAATCTATCTGAAATAATTCGTGAGAGACCAAGAAACATATGAATCAGGAGCATAACAAGAAGGCTGATAGGCACATCCATGTCAGCAAAAGAACCATTCATTCAAACTGAATGCTTGTGCCTCATAAAGAGAGTGAAAGGGAAAATCCCAGCACAAGCCAAAATAACTGAAATATCCCATGATCAATGATCATACCATCTAAAGATCCAGAAAATTCTCCATGCCCCGGGGCCAACGAAAGAGCCTGTTTGGAGAGATTGTCATCCTGCTAGTTATGCTCGCGATAGATATGATTGATGGTCACTAAAGGCACATGATGCAACAGAGAAAGAATGTCATCACACCAATGACTCAAAAGTGGGGTGTTCAATGAAGCAGTTCTGTTCACCCATGAGATGATAACCTGTGAATCCCCAAATACAGATAAGAGAGGGATCCCCAAATGAATGGCAACCGAAAGTAGTGCCCAAAGAGCCAGAAGCTCTAATCTAGTGTTGGTGCGTCTATTATCCTAGGTTAAGAGCTTGTTGGCTATTTATAACCATAATATAATAAAAGTTTTTTAATTCCATAAAATAACGATAATTTTTTTTAATTCCATGCATAAGCAAAGTTGTTTTCTTTGTGAAATGTGCCAAAACAATCCTCAGTAACTACTTCAGATTTGCATAATAACTCCATAGCAAATTTACCCTTCAACAAACTTTCAAATATTTCTATTGAATAGAAGGCTCTTCTTTGCAAAGAAGTGCCACATTTTTTCATTACATTCCTCTCTAAGAGCACTTTCAGAATGCAGAAGAATTCCGCAAATGCAGATACATTTGGGGATCTCTCTGATAGTTGTAAAGTCAGAGAATCCTAGTCATCCAACCAAAATGGGTACAGGAAAGCATAAATCTTGCGAAGGGAAGACTTTTCTCATCATTCCTGTAGCAACAGGTCAGAAAATCTATCTTAAATAATTCGTGAGAGACCAAAAAACATATGAATCAGGAGCATAACAAGAAGGCTGATAGGCACATCCATGTCAGCAAAAGAACCATTCATTCAAACTGAATGCTTGTGCCTCATAAAGAGAGTGAAAGGGAAAAGCCGGCACAAGCCAAAATAACTGAAATATCCCATGATCAATGATCATACCATCTAAAGATCCAGAAAATTCCCCATGTCCTGGGGCCAACATAAGAGCCTGTTTGGAGAGACTGTTAGCCAGCTAGTTATGCTCGCGATAGATATGATTGATGGTCACTAAAGGGACATGATGCAGAAAGAAAGAATGTCATTACACCAATGACTCAGAAGTGGGGTGTTCAATGAAGTAGTTTTGTTCACCCAAGAGATGATAACCTATGAATCCCCAAATACAGATAAAAGAGGGATCCCCAAATGAATGGCAACCAAAAGTAGTGCCCAAAGAGGCAGAAGCTCTAATTTGGTGCTGGTGCATCTATTATCCTAGGTTAAGAGCTTGTTGGCTATTTATAACCATAAAATAATAAAATTTATTTAATTCCATAAAAAAGGCAAAAAAAAAATTAATTCCATGCATAAGCAAAGTTATTTTCTTTGTGAAATGTGCCAAAACAATCCTCAATAACTACTTCAGATTTGCATCATAACTTCATACCAAATTTACCCTTCAACAAACTTTCAAATATGTCTATTGAAGAGAAGGCTCTTCTTTGCAAAGAAGTGCCACATTTTTTCGTTACATTCCTCTCTAAGAGCACCTTGAGAATGCACAAGAATTCCACAAATGTAGATACATTTGGGGATCTCTCTAATAGTTGTAAAGTCAGAGAATTCCAGTCATCCAACCAAAATGGGGAAAGAAAAGCATAAAGTCTGCTAAGGGTAGACTTTTTCTCATCATTCCTGTAGCAACAGGTCATAAAATATATCTGAAATAATTTGTGACATACCAAAAAACATATGAATCAGGAGCATAACAAGAAGGCTGATAGGCACATCCATGTCAGCAAAAGAACCATCCATTCAAACTGAATGCTTCTGCCTCATAAAGAGAGTGAAAGGGAAACGTCCAACACAAGCCAAAATAACTAAAATATCCCATGATCAATGATCATACCATCTAAAGATCCAAAAGATCCCGCATGCCTCAGGGCCAACGAAAGAGCCTATTTGGAGAGACTGTCAACCTGCTAGTTATGCTCGCGATAGATATGATTGATGGTCACTAAAGGGACATGATGCAGCAGAGAAAGAATGTCATCACACCAATGACTCAGAAGTGGCGTGTTCAATGAAGCAGTTATGTTCACGCAAGAGATGATAACATGTGAATCCCCAAATATAGATAAGAGAGGGATCCCCAAATGAATGGAAATCGAAAGCAGTGCCCAAAGAGCCAGAAGCAACCCCCATCCCTCAGTGTCTCCTTCGTGATCCGTTGGTCCTCCGCGTGTTTTCAAGTTGAGTCTATGTAAAACCTCCGTGCTGATAGTTGGGCCTTCCGAATGTTTTGGAGGTAAAGGTTAGAACCCCGTCCGAGCTTCTCCGCAAGTGACAGCATTGATGGTTGAAGGTTTCCAGTCGTTGCCTTGCTCTGCCCTCCCATTTCGCCTACAAGTTTCAGTGTTTGCATGTTTTCCACCTCTTTTTTGAGCATTGTTCATAGGCTTTGTCGTGACTGTTGAGCTGGTCAGAACCATAGGTGTTCGGCGATTCTGGAGTGCTGTGGGCGATTTCTGGAGAGCCCGTCCTGTGAAAGAGCCCGTCTGAAACATGAAGTGTTTTTTTCTCAATTTGGCATTTATTCTGAATTTATTAGATAGCTTGCTATTCATGGAGGAGGTGGTTGAACATCTTGTCAAGGAGACCGCCCCTCCTTGCTGCCTAAATGGTGTTTACTGGTCAGATTTAGTTTGCGTGGGTTTGCACAGAGAAGTTGCATTGTTTCTAGTTGCAGGAATTCTGATTCAAAGAGCCAAAGAACTAAAAAAAGACAGGTGCATCTATTATCCTAAGTTAAGAGCTTGTTGGCTATTTATAACCATAAAATAATAAAAGTTATTTAATTCCATAAAATAAGCATAAATTTTTTTAATTCCATGCATAAGCAAAGTTATTTTATTTGTGAAATGTGCCAAAACAATCCTCAATAACTACTTCAAATTTGCATCATAACTTCATACCAAATTTACCCTTCAACAAACTTTCAAATATGTGTATTGAAGAGAAGGCTCTTCTTTGCAAAGAAGTGTTATATTTTTTTGTTACATTCCTCTCTAAGAGCACATTCAGAATGCAGAAGAATTTTGCAAATGCAGACACATCTGGGGACCTCTCTGATAGCTGTAAAGTCAGAGAATTCCAACCATCCAACCAAAATGGGGACAGAAAAGCATAAAGTCTGCCCTTCGCAGAATTTTATCATCATTCCTGTAGCAACAGGTCAGAAAATCTATCTGAAATAATTCGTGAGAGACCAAGAAACATATGAATCAGGAGCATAACAAGAAGGGTGATATGCACATCCATGTCAGCAAAAGAACCATTCATTCAAACTGAATGCTTGTTCCTCATAAAGAGAGTGAAAGGGAAAAGCCCGGCACAAGCCAAAATAACTGACATATCCCATGATCAATGATCATACCATCTAAAGATCCAAAAAATTCTCCATGCCCCGGGGCCAACGAAAGAGCCTGTTTGGAGAGACTGTCAGCCTGCTAGTTATGCTCGCGATAGATATGATTGATGGTCACTAAAGGCACATGATGCAGCAGAGAAAGAATGTCATCACACCAATGACTCAGAAGTAGAGTGTTCAATGAAGCAGTTATGTTCACCCATGAGATGATAACCTGTGAATCCCCAAATACAGATAAGAGAGGGATCCCCAAATGAATGGCAACCGAAAGCAATGCCCAAAGAGCCAGAAGCTCTAATCTGGTGTTGGTGCATCTATTATCCTAGGTTAAGAGCTTGTTGGCTATTTATAACCATAATATAATAAAAGTTTTTTAATTCCATAAAATAATGATAATTTTTTTTAATTCCATGCATAAGCAAAGTTGTTTTCTTTGTGAAATGTGCCAAAACAATCCTTAATAACTACTTCAAATTTGCATAATAACTCCATAGCAAATTTACCGTTCAACAAACTTTCAAATATGTGTATTGAAGAGAAGGCTCTTCTTTGCAAAGAAGTGCCACATTTTTTTCGTTACGTTCCTCTCTAAGAGCACCTTCAGAATGCAGAATAATTCCGCAAATGCAGATACATTTGGGGATCTCTCTGATAGCTGTAAAGTCGGAGAATCCCAGCCATCCAACCAAAATGGGGACAAGAAAGCATAAAGCCTGCGAAGGGCAAACTTTTCTCATCATTCCTGTAGCAACAGGTCAGAAAATCTATCTTAAATAATTCGTGAGAGACCAAAAAACATATGAATCAGGAGCATAACAAGAAGGCTAATAGGCACATCCATGTCAGCAAAAGAACCATTCATTCAAATTGAATGCTTGTGCCTCATAAAGAGAGTGAAAGGGCAAAGCGGGCTCTTGCTACAAGATGAGCTCTTTCACAGGAGGGGCTCTCAAGAAATCACCTCATGGGAATCCAGAATCACCGGACAAGAGTCACAGCTCTCCAGAAATCACTGGACTATAGAAGGAAGAGAATTGTTTGGAAACCAATGTTCATTTCATCGTCTATTCAACCAACCGTGCTTCTTTGCGTGTCTTCTTCGTGGTCCGTTGGTTCTCCACGTGTCTTCTTCGTGATACACTGGTCTTCCGCGTGTCTTCAAATTGACTCTTGCTGGGTAGTAAAGAACTTCGGTGTTGATAGTCCGGCCTTCCGGATCTTTTGGAGGTAAAGGTTAGAACCCAGTTCGGGCTCCTTCACAAGTGACAACATTGATGGTTGGACCTGGCACTTAACCCCCATCCCCGAATTGTTAGTTGATTAAGGTTTCCGGTTGGTGTCTATCTTTGTCCTAGTTGGCAATACAGGAAACCTATGCAAAATGCACATCGCAAGAGGAGACACGCGTAAAAGTAGCACTGGCAGGAGGGACAACGACATCTACAGTTGTTGAGAATAAAACTTCAGAGGAGAACGCTTAACAACATTTCATTCAAGTCTGTGCCTTGATTTCATTGAAGATGCAAGTGAAAATTCTAAAATATGTTCAATTATAAGTTTTAGTACAATTGTCTATAATTCAACTTATTCTTTACTTTGCATGTGGAATCATCCATCTCTCCTGTTACATTTCATTGCTTATGACTTAATGCTTTATCCAAAACAGTTTAGAAAATTTCATTTTAACTGGAGTTTGGTGAAGCGGAAAATCCAAAGGGGACACAGTTTTAGTTTTTTCTTTTAGATTGTTTTAGGATTTTTGAAAGTTTTAGAGAGAGACCCTCAAAACCTCTAGGGCATGAAAAACTATCTTTGAAACTTTAACTTATAAAACTATGCCAAACATCAATTTTTTGTAGAATTTCTACTTAAAACTTATTCTTGCACCCTCTTGGATAGGCAACTTGCCTTACTCATTTATCATTTATTCTCAACATGGCAGAACTCCATGGACATTGATTTGATTCATATGAAAGTGATAACATAACTGTAAGGTCTTTGGACTGGAATAAAGTGATAACATAACTGTAAGGTCTTTGGACTGGAATGACTTTAGAATCCATTAATTAAAAAGGGTAAATGACTTGCAGAGTGCACTCTGCACTCAATGGATTCCAAAGCCCTGAAATTAAAAAAGGGTTCCTGCTCGTGTGTAAAATTCTGGTTCCCTCAGCCAATCTATAAGAATCCATTAATTAAAAAGGGAAAATGACTTGCAGAGTGCACTCTGCACTGAATGGATTCTAAAGTCCCGAAATAAAAAAAAATGCGTCCTCCTCGTGTGTAAACTTCTAGTTCCCTCAGGCAATCTATAAAGACTATTCACAACTTGTGTTACAAGCATTTACAGATAAAAAAATTTCGACTTGTGTCAAAATGCTGGTTGACATAAGGAATTTAAGAAAACTCCATGAAACACTTTGACCTTTTTCTTTTTTTTTTCTGTAGCTTGTTATTTTATTTTATTCCTATTAAGAAAATCTGCAAAAGCTTACTACATATGCAATTCCCCTTGTGCCTTTAAATGACTATGCACCCAGACAATACAGGGGCACTCGATTGGTCTGGTGTCTACGTGCATATAGTTATGTGCATTATAGAAGGTTCACTAAATCTAAAAGATGTATTCCATGCATTGAACATAGACATTCATCTGCTTACAAATTGGATAAAGGTAAGCAACTCTAACATATTTGCTCTCTTGGTTCTATTTTTAATACCACCAGTGATTTTTAAGTTTAGTTTTTCATAATGAACATTTTTCAATTTTAATGCCTAGCAACCAAAGTGACATTGATACGTTTTCTTCTCGTAGCAATTGTTGGGATTAATTTCAGAAAATTGCTTCCCGCCCCTTTCTTTCAAACAAATTTTAATCCTTTATCCATTTTGGTTTCCTTAAATACAACTGTTTCTTGATTGCAGAATTCTATATTTTCCAATTCTTAGTTGCCTGTAATCTCTACAATATTCTGGATTTTTACGTTAAAGTGTAAATTCCACCTTAAGAACCAAGTATATTCTGGATTTTAATTCTTGCTTTTATCAAGCCCTTCTAGGTATAAGGGATTGGGTAAAAAGCTGAGGTAAATGTGGCAAAAGTTGTTTTCTGAGAAACAACTACATTGAGAATTTTGAAAGAGTGGTTCTATGTAAAAGCCTCCCTTGGGTAAGTAGCTGGGGGTAATTGTTGCAAAAGTTGTTTTCTGAGAATCAACAATATTGGGAATTATGAAAGCAGTTCCATGTAAAAACAAACCCATCTTGTAGTTTTGAGACACTATCCTATTATTTGGTTTGTAAGAGATACCAATACTTGTAGATTAGAATTTAGCTTAAGTCGTCTAACAGTTGCCTTGGTATGAGCTAATTTTGACAGAAATTCTGGGAAAAAAACATGTTTAAAAAGTTGAAGTTGATTATGTTAGGTTCATTTATCACATACTCCAATTGCACTATGATTCTGAAGATATTATAACTCGAGAAAGTTGAATATTTGAGTAGAATTCTTAGTGTTGTTCAGCAATAAGTAGAAGATATCTAAACGAACGATAAAAGTAAAGTCCTGAACAGTAACCAGCATTGAAAAGCAGCACAACTAATAAACCAGCGGATCATGAAGAAGACAAGCGAAGAAGCGCAGTGGGATGAATAAGCGACGGAATGAGCAGTGGTTTACCAAAGAACTCTAGGGGAGAACGCCTTACGGCATAAAAAATACCGTGCAAGCATAAATGGGAATACTATTCGGTCAGATACTCCTTTTTCAGTATAGAAAGAAAGGGCAAAATAGGGCTGATAAAGAGATGACTAGTCCAATTATTGGACCATGCGCCTACAAACGATGTCTAAAGTCAGAAGTGAAAAGGTCTAAATTAAATTCATTCATTCTTCCTGCTAAAGGTTAATAACAATGGTATACTGACCCCATTCGATCTAATAAGTTCTGGTAGTAGTTCCTAGGGCAGTTCTGAGGATTCCTGAGTGGGCATACCCATATTAAAAAAATAGGAACCTCAAGAAAAATGTAGCTCAAAATTTTTTCTTCTGATGATGATGGTGGTGGTGGAATCCCGCCCATAAGGATAATATTAAAATATTGCTCACTCATTGGGCACACAAAATATAGAATTGGTTTGCTTAGTGATAACTCAATGGGCAACTCACAAGTTCCCAACGAGTCAAATCACAGACTTGATGCTAGCTAGCAATAGGAACTCAAATCATTTAACTTTTTTTTCCCATTATGATGGTGGAGTCCCACCCCTTCTAGAGAACATTTCAATATTTCTCACTCCTAGGGAAATGAAACTACATAAGCAAGTTGCATAGATATAAACACCTACTCGAAGAGTCAACTCACAAGTTGCTATGAACTTTTACTTAAATTGTAAATGTACATCACCAAATTTCATTAATCTTACCAAAAGTAGCACTAACCTTAAATCACTAAATACACTTGTAACTTAGCTTAACCTAAAAACTAAACCACTTCCTAAAACATGTCCAAATGTCAATACCTCCCCTTTCAAAATAACAATACAACCTAAATGATATCTTAATAATGTCAATACCTCCCCTTCCAAAATAGCAATACAACTTAATGTTATCTTAATAATTCAATACATTACCAAAAGAGAGCATAAACATGCTTAAGTTCATTCCAAATTAACAAAGAATCTCAAGTTCAATTGTTCAAGTATATTGAGAAATTAACCAATACGATAAATATATTGAAAAAGCTACACCTAGACCATGTAAAATTTAAAAGAATAGTATTTTTATGTCACTTTCCATTGCCCCAAAAATTGATTTTAAACTATTTCCACTTTCCCAATGTATGATAACTCAAAAAGTTACAATTACCAACCTAGGAATTCAAAAAAAGGCCCAATTTAAAGTGAATTAAAAAGTTACAATTACCCACATAAGAATTTTAGAAAGATGATTTTACAAATGGCTTGTGATGTTACAATTACCAAAGAGATGTTAAAATTACTTCGTCTACAAATTTTTTTAATCCCAACCAACCAACATAGCAACACAACCATTTGAGAGCTCTCCTCAACACACAAGGTAACATCACTCATAACAAGCGAGTAATCCAAGGACCTTAGAATTAATGAGGAAAGAAACTCTGGGCACGTGATGGAGCTATAAGAAAATAGTGTCTAGGATATTTGCTATCTATTTTACATGCAAACAACCAAGTAGAGTTGGAAACCCACACAGCGTTAGTTCACCGTTAGGCTAAACTTTTCCCAAATTATCTATATTTCCAACTACCTTTTCTAAGTTTTGGGTGGAAACACTTATTTGGCTTCGCTTTTTGTTATTTTTTGTTGTTGGAGAAGAGATGGAGTCTACCTCTTGTGTTGTAGAATGCATTGGAGTTCCCAACTATGGCAACTCATTGGTTGTCAGTTTCCTTGTGCCTTTATTGCTATTAGGATTTACTAGAAGATAAGCATGAATTCCCCAAATTCCACATGAAAATGCCATGTCATCTTAACTCAAGAAGGAGAAAAAGGAAGCGCATTTTCGCAGAATATACCCTGTTGTTTTAACTCCACTTAGAACACATGCATACAAGACATTCAAAAAACTCAAAACTCATTCTTCACTGAGGGTTTTACTTACCGGGGCCTATCTTGTGCGAAGAACTCGGGTTGCAGAGGGGTATTCGTGGACCATAAATAGTTCGAAACTTAGATCTGCAAGGAACAGAGCAAGAAGATACATAAACTCAGATAAAGTTCTTCCCATAACTTGAACAACAAGCTTCCTCCGTTAATGAGACACCCACATCCATTCCTAGACAAGATAATTAACAAATATATTTATATTCAAGAATGCCGAAAGAAATTGACATGGAGTAAATTCTGCGTATAAAAGTGTATTAAGAGAACTAAGGCCTATTCTATGAAAGTAAAATAATTTGGAAATTCAGAAGTCATTGTCGCTGTATAGAAACTTGAAATACCCTTTAAATAATTAAAAAAACAAATATTAAAACAAGAAAAAGCATAAACCAACATTTTTCTTTACCTATTTAATTTCAAAACAAAAAATTGTTCAAAGAAAACGCATTGTAGATGTGAATATCAAGATCAAGCATCAATGGAAACAAGGCCACCCTGAAAATAGATACTGCCAATAAGAGTTTAGCAACAACTTACAAAATTGCTAGTATATAGACAGACCATGGCAAACAAGTCACTACCAAAAAAGTTTATGAAATAGAAAATTAACCACACAGTTTCCAAATTTTCAGCCCTATCAAAGAGGATATAGTTTCTATGAAATCCAAATTGAAAAATTCAAGCCCTGCCATATAACTATGGCCTGCTTATTTGAAAACCATATCACTAAACTACATGTTATCGAAAGCAACCCAAATTTTATAAAACAAACATTACACACAATTTGCAAACAATGATACGATATATATCAATAGTTGATACTAGGTGCTTCCCCACAATGGGTGGTACATCTTAGCAAGCAGGCTCCCACAGATAGAAGCCAACCGACACTATCTAACCTAACATTTGGCGTGGGAAAAAAGACAACTGGCATAGACAAGATGCCAGGATTTTAACAAGGACACAACCTTTCGAGCCCAGAAATGATGGAAATGAAGGCAATAAAGATGGAGGAAACCATCGACAAAGGTGGGGGGCGTTGTTTAACCCAATTGCCATAATGAAACTAATCCCCCATCAACATTCATAATGGTTTAGCTTTACATGGGTTGTTGGTGCTTGATTTGGGTGTGAATTCAGCAGTTGCCAAGGTATGCAAAGATGAAGCATTGCTTGTTGCTTGTGTTACAAAAATGAAGCATTAACCTCCCCATTTCAAAAGTGCTTGTTGCTTTTCCTGTTGTTTGGTCTGGCAAGTGGCAAAATAACCGTAATAAATCTACAGTTTTGGCCATAGTGGGGGCTTGGCTTGGGGGTTTTCCTTTTTTTGCTCCCCTGCATTGGCTGCAAGTTTGGTTCTTCATTTTCGGTGATCCAAGACCACCTTATAATATGATGTTCTGTTCGAAGAAAAGATTCAATATCTGAAATACAACAAAAGTAGAGGGAATTGTTGAAGCAAGTTGTGAATATGTATTTTCTTTTCAATTTTGAATACGCCTCCTCAGCTTCCTACTGAAGAGCTTGCAGGATTCGATGCTTAAATCCACAGTTGCAGATAGTGAAATGAAAAATGCAGCCTCCTCTACACAAGTTATATGCCTCATAGCCAATTGCACCATAGGCTTGCTGCTGAACCCTACTATTGATTCAGGAGTTTTGAATTATTCTAAGCTATACGAGAATGGCGGTTTAGTGGCCGGGCCAGCTGCGGTGCCCGATTCTTTTAATGGCAGTTTTGTGGAAATTGATGAACGGCTTGCAGAGGACAGAAGATATGACAACACCCAGACAAGCCTACAAGATTGACACTAACAACAAATTTGCAATAGAAATGAAATTGCACAGAATCAAATGCAGGAGCAGTGGAAAAACAAAGTACCTGTGTTTTTTTAGTTCTTTGGCTCTTTGAATCAGAATTCCTGCAACTAGAAACAATGCAATTTCTCTGTGCAAACCCACGCAAACTATATGTGACCAGTAAACGCCATTTATGCAGCAGGGAGGGGTGGTCGCCATAACAAGATGTTCAACCACCTCCTCCATGAATAGCAAGCTATTTAATAAATTCAGAATAAATGCCAAACCGAGAAAAAACCACTGCTCTTTCACAGGACGGGCTCTCCAAATATCGTCCACGGCACTCCAGAATCGTCGGACAACTGCGGTTTTGACAAACTCAACAGTCACGGCAAAGCCCATGAACAATGCTCAGCAAAGAGGTGAAAAAGACGCCAACACTGATACTTGCAGGCGAAATGGGAGGACAGCGAAATGGGAGGACAGAGCAGGGTAGCGACCGAAAACCTTTACCTTCAAAGGTTATACACAGACTCAACTTGAAAACACACGGAGGACCAGCGGATCACGAAGCAGACACGCGAGGATGGGGGTTAAGTGCCAGGACCACCGGATCGCAAAGAGGACACGCAGAGAACCACCAGATCGCAAAGGGGGCACGCGGAGGAGCACGGTTGGTCGAATAGACGACGAAATGAACAGTGTTTTTCCGAACATGTTCGGAGAAAAACGCCTTACAGCGTAATTAATTTGATTCTACCTTATCTAAGTTTTATAAATTAAATGCTTAAAAAAAATATATGAATAGTAGAAAAAAAAACTACATTATAGATTTGAGAACATGTACTCGTTATCTTTATTGTGAATTGTTTATAAGTTTTTTCCAAACTTATATCGAAAATGTTTTTAATCACTAATTTTATATTGCAATAGTGAAGGTATAATTGCCATTGCTGGGTGGCATTTTGGTGTCAATCCTATTTTTGAAAAACGCCTTACGGCGTAATTAATTTGATTCTACCTTATCTAAGTTTTATAAATTAAATGCTTAAAAAAATATATGAATAGTAGAAAAAAAAACTACATTATACATTTGAGAACATGTACTCGTTATCTTTATTGTGAATTGTTTATAAGTTTTGTGAATTGTTTATAAGTTTTTTCCAAACTTATATCGAAAATGTTTTTAATCACTAATTTTATATTGCAATAGTGAAGGTATAATTGCCATTGCTGGGTGGCATTTTGGTGTCAATCCTATTTTTAATCGAAGTCTTACATTTTAATATTGAAGATATGGATCGTCTTAGATGGTGTCCTTCCGTGTGGGCGTGTCAAACAAACATCATTCCGTGTGGGAGTTTTTTTGTTAACAATTTATATTAAATCAATATTAAAATGAAATTGTGTCGATTTTTTTTATATTAAAAATTAAAATGAAATTTTTATAAAGTGGAGTAGTTTCATTTGTTTTTTTAATAAGAAGAATACTATATTAACATTTAGCTTTTGCTAACAATTTTTATTAAATTAATTTGGGTTGAATTTTTATATTAACATTTAGCTTTTGCTAACAATTTTTATTAAATTAATATTGGGTTGAATTTTTTTATATTTATAACTAGTACAAGAAGTAAAAATGGTGAGTGAATGTCGGTAAGCACAATCAATCATTTAGTTTTGTATCCATTATTAAATAAATGTTAAAATATATAATTTTATATCCATTATTCATACCAAATTGTTCTAGTTAATATAAGCACAAAACAAATACCATTTAGTCAATAAAACAAAAAAACAAATTGTTACGCTTTCTTTAACCATCCTTTAAGCATAACAAGATACGACCACCATGAAATGAATCTCTATTATACACTTGTTACACTTGGATTAATCTTGTTGATAGGCTCAAGCAAGTCCAAAATTTGATGAGATCATATGTCAAGCCAATCCAAAAATTAAAATAATATATAAATGCTTATAAACATAATAAAAATACAGTTTTGATAAAGCAGAATAATTTTATTTAAATAAATTGGTATAATCAAATTAAAAATATAAATAATTAACACAATTACTTAACTTAAAATTGATACACTTCATCCTCTTGCAATCTAAAAAGATAGCTCTTCCTCATCCACTTCTAATTACAAAATATAAACACCTACCCCAAGCCCAATATAAACATCGATTGGTATCGAAAACCCTGAAACAACTTTGACTGAACGTTGTTGCATTGTATTTGCAATGGATTATTTCTTTTTCATTCATAATAACTTGAACAAACAGCAATGCCAATGAACAAGATCTCATCCAAAACGAAATGTGTAAAACTAAGAATGCCCCTGTTGCATTGCAAAGGTATGTTTGATATCAAAAGTGTCTTCGATTTCTCAGATACATAAATATACAGAAAGCAATATGATCGAACCAAGCAAAGTTCACACTCAGTCGAAGATGACATCTCCTGAGATACATAAATATGCAGAAAATTTGGAAAGCAATGTGATTGAATCAAGCAAATTTCACTCTTAGTTGAAGAAAACAAATAGCTCTAAAAACTCATAATTCATTCAGTGTTAAAGTAGTATAGATTCAGTGTTAATCTAGTATAGCCACAAAAGTAGCTAAGATAGTTGGCTGTTACACAAAGGCTAAAATACACAATTTTATATCCATTATTCATATTAGATTGTTAGACTTAATATATGCAGAAAACAAAGAAGTAAACTAGTGAACCGACGATATGCACCGATAGGACGACTGGCCGCACGTGACCGGTCACGTCCACGCGGCTGGTGCATATCGTCGGGCAAATATACTATTTAATAAACAAAAAACAAAAACTGATGAAAAAAAAAAAAAAAAATGTTACAGGTTTTTTAAACCACCCTTTAATTGAAGCTTATTTAAATCTTAATCAATATGCATTTAAGCATAACAGGATAGCACAATATAAGACAATACAAGAGTATAAAATGAATCTCTAATATACACTCATTACGGCCCAGTTAATCTTGTTAATCCACTCAAACAAGCCCAAAATCTGAGATAATATCTAAATAAGGAGTTGGCTAATCTCTAGACTATTTGCACCTTTCCAGGTAAGTTTGCCCTGGGTAACACTATTTCTTGTTGAAAATGGGATTTTCAGTGTTAAAATTGCAATTTTTATTCCAGAAATGGATTCAAGACCCTAGACTACCCTTAAGGCACCCACATTATGCAATTCAAATCACTGAACACTACTCTTTAAACAATTTCAGCCTATATTTTGGCCAAAACACTCACCACATTTTAAATGCAAATGATCTAGAATTTAGCTTACTCCTCTAAATACCTTTCTGTCATAATTAGTTAATCAGAGGATAAATCATTCATCCATCCTGCATCCTGTGACACAAAGCCCATAAAACAGAATTTTACAATAGCAACAACAAACACTCAGCTTGCAACAACAAACACTCAGCTTGCAGAAACACCATCTTCAATTTATTAGTCGAAAATTTCACAGGAATGTATGAGGAATATACATTGTGATCCAAATAAAGAAACTGCTGATTCGGCACTTCTGTTTGCAGAAAATTCACAAAACCCCCTAGCCGGACGGCAATCACAGCAATCAATCTGGGCTTCTGTGCCTCGAGGGTTTCAAATATTAATACCTCTGTGAGCTACACTGATTCAGTGATCAGGGTTATATCCGATCGTGCTGGCTAATGTCTACGAGATTCGATCAAAACTCGATCGTAAAATCAACAGGACAAAAACCCGGCCTACTTCATGTCACTGAGGCTTAGGGTTTGCGTCAGAGCTTCCTTGTTCTTGAGAAGACAAATCACATGTTCAAACAGCATAACATCACAGGGGATCTTGAGGCCTCCTTTCTGCTCGTACCCATATTCCTGTGCAGATTTTTGCAGTAGCTCGGCGAAGATGGGGTGGTTAAGAAAGCTAGCACTGATAACAAATCTTCTGAGCTCCTTCATGCCCACATAAACGGGCAAATATCCTTCAGGAACATCGGTATAACAGCAATCCTGGGTCGATCGCCGCCGGGCTCTGCTTTTTTTAGATTCATGATGAGCACCACCACAGCAGCCGTACTTGTCCTGCCTCTGGTTCTCCATTAACAACGGGCTCTGCAACTGAAGATACGCGCTGTAAGCAGCTGGATCTGTCACTCTCTGCAGCTTTCGGATTAGCTGACGCATTCTGCAACAAAACCCAGAAGTCCAACAAATCGTTGCAGCAGCACAAATTCTAAGATCTTCGTGAAGAAAAAATCGAAATGAGCGCTAGAAAGTAATTAAATCTAGGCCTCCTCAAATGACATAATTGGAACTCATTTCAACAAAAACTCCAGGGACTGAGTGAAGTTTTGGAGATCCAGGAAACAAACAACAGTAGTGAGTGACTAAAACTAGGGCGTATTGGCCATTTATGGAAGAAACTGAAGAAGCTTTTTAACAGACAAAGAAAGCAAACTGAAGAAAGCAGGCAGGCCGGCGTAGTGTAATATGCTGCTGCTGGCTACCCACGCAAAGATTAAGGTGAACAGTCAGGGTCATGCAGGGAAGGTTGGAGAGTCTAAGGCAGGCATGTTTAATATAAATAACTTAATAATATTATTATTATGTTTTTTTAATCAAGAACTTCTTACACTTGTACATAGCCGAGCCAGAATGAGAGTAAATCACGGAGTCCAATTTGTAGTAGTAAACCAGGGCGGTGTTAGCCTTAGTTTGAATGTGAATGTGAGAACCAAGCCATTTAGTGATAGAGTCAGCTATCTACTTGACTATTTGCACGGCATTTAGTGATAGCTTACTCTGTTACTCTTCCTTTACTCTGTTTTTATGGCAAATCAATTCTACAACAAACTACTATTACACTCGAGTGCCCAGTTGTTTCTTGTGTGAAGAGAAAACACGCCTCCAAAAAAGGACTCACCATATCTTTATATCTTTAGAGTTAGAGGAATAATTATCTGCAGTTGAAGTTAACATGAAGAAAACCATTGATGAGACAAAGAAGGAAATCCATCTTGGAGAAAGCTAAAATCGTTGTTTGGAAGTGTGTCTTGATCTAGAATCCCATTGAGGAGATGTTGTGAGAAAACCACTAATTCTCGTGTTAAAACTATGGAGACGCCGAGCCATCGTCGGTTTTGAGGGCGTTGAGGTATAGTTGTTGGGGATTGTTGTGACCTCAGATAATTGGGCAACTAGTTTTTGGGCTCAAGGAAGGGTAACGGAGTAAGTTATCACTAGACCGGGTTGGGTGAGCCCAAGTGTAAATCGTCGGGTAGATCGCTTACTCTCACCAGGGACTCACAAACTCAACCTCTCACCATAGAGTTTGAACATGATTACCAAATAAAGTGTTAAATTGCATTGAATTAAATTTCTAGTTCCGTTTGTTGGTTGCTTTGGTCACGGTACCAAAGGCAACGGAATGGTACAAAGAAGGTACAGTCGGGTACAGAAAGGTGAAAAGATGAAAGTATCAATCACAAACAGCCACACCGTCCCTGTAACGTTGCAGGTAATTCGGAGGGAATGCCGAGAACGTGATCCTCTCCTTTTAGTTTTTCAGTACAATTTCCGTGCCAACTTGTTGAAACCTGTCGTCAGACTCAACTACTTTACATTAATAATATTTTTCCAACCTTAGTGCCCTAGGTGGGGACGGCTCCTTTGTCCTTTGGTTTTTTCTGTGGTACGAATATGCTTCTGCCAGGTCAGGGATGCCCATGGGACCCACCGGGGCCGAATGCCTCCAAAGGCATCACAGCTTCAGATAAATAAAGAAATAATAAAATACATGTATATCTTTGGAAAATAAATAATAAAATACATGTTGATCTTTGGAAAATAAATAATAAAATAAGCAAAATCTCGATGAAGTACGTGGTGTTTTTTTATTGAAGTTGGTCCAAATCACAAATATATATATTTATTGCCCCCCACCAAATTACTTCTAGAAATTGAATGGTCAGTACCTACTACAATGTGACAAATAGTTGCATCATGTGGGGGGGGGGCGGTTTTCCATGCTAATCAAATACCATCTATACTTGACATTTGCCCCCACCAAACCTTAGTTCTAAGCAGACATTTGACCAAATGTTGCCTAGTTTCACTAAATTAAGCCATGAATGTGACAACCACTTTCTTAATTATGGGGCACACACATTATTCCTTCTTTGAAAGAACTGCTGTAGCGGGTTTTATTGAAAAGAGGACCTCACAAGTCTTTGATATGTTCGAGGCCGATCACGTAGGATATCCTTCTCATCTATATTAAAATATAAAAATTAGAAAAAACAAATATTTGAAACACGACCTTTGAGAATTTGGATATTGGCCTTTGAAAAATTGCAATCTTGAAATCCCATATTTGAAATTTATGGACCAAGGAACATCAAAGTACGGAAGGGTCGCAGAGTAGTTAGTACCCGTCGATTATAGTGTAAATATAATATTTGTAAAATGTATTTGTATGGCTCAGTTTTATCTTTTATGTGTTTTAGAAATTGTATGGGATGAAAATGTGTCAATTACAAAAACCTTCATATCTCCAAGCTTAAAGTCAAGAACGTTAAACTATATCATATCATATAAGCACTATTCAAAGATATTATCTAGATGATCAAAATATATCATCTAGATGATCATAATATTATGATTTTAGTCATTTTTTTTGTAGATTTATGTGGATATGGGTTCGTCTTGTAGGTTGGGTGGTTGGGACATTATGTTATCATTATCTCCACCTAGGTTCAAAGCCCATGATTATATGTATATGACACCTATGTTGGAATAATCAAAACCCATTCCAACACTTAGGTTAAATAATTAATCTCTTTTGATTAATTCCTATGTACTACACTAGTTAGTTTGCACCCAAACCCATTTTTGAGGTCAAACTTGCCAAAACTACCTCATGGAGCGAGTTAGAAAGATTCTGGATAAGATCATGTCAACCCACAGACTGCCTAGAATGGAAACTGCGCATTATTGTTTTTTCCAGTCTTTTTCAGCTTTTCTGCAATTTTAAGGCAAAAGCTAAAGCTAGTTTTAAGGTAAATTGCCTTGTTTTTTGCACTAACTCACCTCCCTTCTTTTCCTCATCTAAAAACACGATAAAGTCAACTTTTCATCGCTTATGAGTTGTACACACTTATTCAACAAATTCGTGAGCCTCTTCATTGATTTGGAAAGTGCTTTATCCACCTATGGGGGATTTTGACTAGTTTAGTAAGCCTGCTTTTGTACTGATTCGAAAATCCTCTTAAAGCTTTCGAATCCTTGGAGTATCTATTGTATGAGCAACCAACATATATTTAATGATGGCTGGTGTAAATTAATATCATCAACAGTTTGTGGATTATCACATATTCAGTCTCCTTCTCAAGTGTTTCTTACATATTTTCAAGCAATTTTGTGAGTTCAAGTACTCTAGGCTTGGGCTTAATTTCCACATGGTATCAAAGCCATAGTAGCTCGGTTGTTCTCCTTTTCAATTTGCTTTTGCAGGGTTGACATCATTCACTGCGAGCACAGACTGTCTGGTCAAAGGGTGTAGCTAAAGAAATGGATCAATCTCAACAAATCATCTTGACTCCATTCAACTATTTCGAATGGAAGACAAGGATGGAGATACTGATGAGGAGCAAAGGCCTCTTCAGAGTGACCATAGCAACTGAAGTTGAGCCTAATGCAACAATAGAGAAGATCATATGGCATAATAGGAGAGATCACGCGTATGGTCTCTTATGACTCAGCATTTCCAGAGACCTTCTATTTCATCTTGATGGTCTTACATCATCGAATGAAGTATGGGAGAAACTTCAAGCTTTGTTTGGGAATATATATAAGATGAGAGCTTATCAACTGGAGAATGAGTTGATAGCATTGAGTCCAAGCAGCTTCGAAACCTTGCAGGTTTACTTCTCAAAATTCAAGTCACTGGTTTTGCAGCTAAAACAGTGTGGTATTGATAAGGAAGATGAACAACTAATCATGGCCATCCTTTCGAAGCTTGTTACTGATTGTTTAGTATTTGTTTCGACCTTCCATGCCTCCAAGTTGACAGCTCAAAATTGGAAGATGCCTTCACTGGCAGATTTCATGGAATCCATGACTTAGGAGTAAGATAAATTGGTCTTGATGGGCACCATCAAACCTTCCAAAGATAAAGCTTTGGTTGTTGGAGATTCCAAGGTGAATTCCAAGGACAAGAAGAAGGCTAAGAAGCCTCCAAATAAAAAAGGAGACAAGTCCAAGTCTCAAGAGGAGTCCTCAAACTCCAAGAAGAAGAATTTTTAGAAGAAGAAAGGTAAAGCAAAAGGAAGCAAGTGCGCATACTGTGGTAAGGGCTTCCATCTTGAGAGCTCTTTGATGAAGAAGCAGATAGATATGCTGACTCAACTCCTGGAGAAGAACAATATCTCCCTCCCTGGTTATGCAAGAAAGAAGGAAGGAGGATCTAGTTTCGAAGACCAAGAGAGAGTACATGCTTTGGTTGCAAGCATTGTAAGATCTCCTTCCTTTATCATCGATTCTGGAGCTTCTAGGCACATGGTTTCAACAAAATAATCCTCCTCATGTCTTGATGATTCGAAGGGTCATAAAATTTTGCTGGGAGGTAACTCAGAAACTGAAAGCAAGGGTAAAGGTAGCATTGATTTTGACCATAATTCCTTCAATAAAGTTTTGTATGTCCCAGGTCTTGCTGCTAATCTCTTGTCAATCTACCAAATGACCCATACTAGGTCTCCTAAGAAGGTTTTTTCCTCTCCCAATGAAGTTGAAATCTCTGATATTGTGAATGGTAGATTCATTGCTAAAGGTTTTGTGGATCATAGTTCTAGAGTTTACAAGCTCTCACACTTCATGGCTTTCTCTAACCCCTTTGCTCTCCTCACACATGACAATGAAGCAAGCAAACTTTGGCATGAGAGGTTTGGTCATCTAAACTATAAATACCTTTCATATTTGTGTGATAAAGATATGGTTTTAGGATTACCAAAAATAAAGTTTTCCAAAGGAGTTTGTCAGGGTTGCATTCTAGGAAAACATCCAAATCATAACTATGAGAGAGTCAGTCATGAGCGAACCTCAACACCTCTTGAGATCATTCACAGTGACATTGTTGGTCCCTTCCCTCATATGTCCATGAGTCAAGCCAAGTATGTCCTTACCTTCATAGATGACTTTTACAAGTTCTATTGGGTTTACTTCCTTAAACTCAAGTCTGAAGTTTTTGACCACTTCAAGGTTTTCAAGGCCTTGGTTGAGAACCAGTCTGGGAGGAGACTCAAGATCCTCAAATATGATAATGGTGGTGAATATGTTAAGTCTGAGTTCATTAATTATTGTGAAGATGTAGGTATCCATATGCAACACTCTATTCCCTACACACCTTAGCATAATGGTGTGGCTGAGAGAAAGGATAGAAGCCTCAAGGAGATGGTTACTTGTATATTGGAGTCTAAGACTTTGCCACCAAAGTTTTGGGTTGAAGCTATAAACTATGCATCCTACATCCAGAATAGGGTGCCACACAAGTAGCTTAGTGGAGTTACCCCTTTCGAATCTTGGAGTGGGAACAAACCAGATGTGTTTCATTTCAGGATTTTTGGCTCAAGAGCATGGGATAGAATTCCACTAGATAAAAGGAGGGCTTTGGAGCCTCAAAGCCAAGAGTGCCTATTTGTTGGGTATTCTGAAGATTCCAAAGGGTACAAGCTGATCAACATGAGCACTCAAAAATCCTTCATTGAAAGGAGTGTTCAATTCGAAGAAGAGCCTATGGTAGCAACAGAAATTGGAGAGTCCTTCTCACCTCCTCCACCTTTGGTTGTAAGTGATGGAACTAATGAACTTTCTGATTCTGATATGTCTAATAATGATGATTTAATGGCAGATCCAAACAGCCCCACAAGGCCAAAGTGGGCAGAAAAAACTATCCAAGCAGCTGGGGAACTAGCTGGGAATCCTAGAGATCCTAGGAGGACTATATCTCAATTTGAGAGTGCCCTTTCTGTCAAGGACCCTTGTTTTGTTGATAAGTGTTTTCTAATGGTTGAATCTGATCCACCTACATATGAAGATGCATGTGAAGACCCAAGATGGAAAACATCCATGAAGGAGGAATTTCATTCACTCCAAAAGAATGATACATGGGATCTAGTCATTCTTCTCCCAGGGAGAAAGCTAGTAAAGTGTAAGTGGGATTTCAAAACTAAATTTTTTGCTGATGGTTCTCCTTTGAAATATAAGGCAATGTTAGTGGCAAAGGGATTCTCCCAATTCTAAGGCATTGACTACAATGAGACCTTTGCACCAGTTGCAAATATGGACTCCATAAGACTAGTTTTGACAATTGCAGCTTCCAAGCAGTGGGAAGTACATCACATGGATGTAAAGAGTGCTTTCCTACATGGTGATATGAAAGAAGAAATATATATGCAGCATTCAGAAGGTTTTGTGACTAATCCATCTCTTATGTGCAGGTTGAAGAAATCATTGTATGGGCAAAAACAAGCTTCGAGAGCTTGGTATGCCAAGATTGATGGCTTTTTGCTATCACTGAACTATTGTAGATGCAAGTATGATCCAAATTTTTATTTGAAATTTATTCATGGTTCCTCATTCTATTGTATGTGGATGGCCTCTTGATCACGGGAAGTTCCAAGAAATAAATTTCCTCCTTGAAGGATTCAATGAACCATGCCTTTTCTATGACTGATTTTGGATTATTCAACCAATTTTTGGGGCTTGATATTTCTCAATCAGATATTGGAATCAAGGTACATCAGTCCAAGTATGCTGTTGATATAATTGTAACTTCAGAATGTATTCACTTGTATATCTTATGTATTGTACCCCGATGTTTATTCTGGGAAGTGGTTGAGCCATGTCATGCCCTGATGTTCCTATCGAGAGATTCAATAATGTAAACAAGTCATGTAAAGTCATTGTGGGTAACCCTCCTATTGATCAAGGGTTAAAGTCCTCGCAGTTGTGGGGCCCTAGGGTTATTAGACTCTCCTAGAGAAGTCGGCCCTAGTGAGTTATTGTCAAGTCAGGAATTAGTATAAATAGAGAGTGAGCCTCTCTATTTATCACATATTCACTCACATTCAGTTGTAGCACATAACTGAGAGAGAAGAATTTGTTGGGACAAGAGAGAGAGAGACTACTGCTGTCGGGAGACCATCTTACTGTTTTTGGGGTTTTGCTTTTGGTGCTGATTCTATCTCTGAGGAAGTTGCGGGGTTTACTCCTTTATGGTTTCCCCGAGGAAAAACTTTGTGTTCATTGTCTCTTATGTTTGATTGATGTGCTTGTTATTCTCTTAGTTAAATATCCTAAGATAATGCTAGCTTGAATGATAACAATCTAACATGGTATCAGAGCTAACCTGAGAAGAAGGCACTGTGCAGCTGCGGAAACTAGGGCTTCCTATTTTTTTGGATCTCTCTCCACGGATTTTTAGCAAAAGAAGGTTGGATTGACTCTCCTCTCTAGGGTGCATCTTTCTATCGAAGCAGAATCTGATTTTGAGCATTTTCAGTTTTTTGACCCGACACTACTGCCGGAAATTAGGGCTTTCCATAGAAGTGGAATTTTTGAGTGAGCCCAGGCCTGGATTGATCTCCTCCTCAAAATTGAAGTTTAGAGATCAAGATCAAAGTTTTTGGTTGGGAAGAACTCCGAGAAATTCAAACCCTAATTTACTCCTAAACCAGCTCTGCAGAAATTCAGCTCCAGATCCAGATCCGACATCTTAACTTGGTAAGATCTAGATCTTATGTATTTCCATTTGAGGTTCTCAGTTAAGATGTCTCATCATACCAAGCTTGATGAAAAGCTTGAGGGAGCTCATATCTTCCAAGTCTGGAAGTATAGGATCTCCCTGGTCCTGGGAGAAAATGAGTTGGACTCTTACATCAGTGAAGAGGTTCCAGTTCCAGAGGGAGATGAGTCTAAGGCCTTACACAAGAAGAGATTGGTCATGGCTAAGAGGATTATTGTTGATTCAATCAAGGATCGCCTCATACCACAAGTGTCCTCCCTAAAGAAACCTAAAGCTATGTTTGATGCCCTGACCAAACTGTTTGAAGGAAAGAACATAAACCGAAAGATGACGTTGAGGAACCAGTTGAAGAATGTGAAGATCCAGAATGCGAAGACCATACAGTAAAACTTCACAAGGGTCTCCCAAATCAAAGAACAACTTGAAGCAATGTATGAAGAAGTAGAGAATGCAGAGATTGTAATGACCACCTTGAATGGTCTCCCTAGGACATGGGACTCTTTCATTCAAGGGATCTGTGCCAGAAAGAATCTAGTCAACTTCAGTAGACTATGGGAAGAATGATCACAAGAAGAATCTCGGATAGTAGCTCGAGAAGAAAAGATGGGAAGTGAATATCAATCTCTCACAGTACACTCCAAGAAAAGCAGGACATACTATCACAAAGGTAAGCATTCTCATCCTAATAAAGTTAACAAGAATCGAACCAGATTCAGATGCTTCATATGTGATGAAAAAGGACACTATGCTAGAGAATGTCCTAAGAACAAAAATGTCTCTCACAAGAAGAAGGGAAACAAGAGAAGACATCATGCTCATGCTGCAGAGGATGATGAACCTTCCACAAAGAGAATCAGATAATAAAGTGATGATTCTTCAAGTGATGAAGAATATGTCTTGATTTTCGCTCTCACGGGAAACATCACACATGGAAGAAATGATTGGCTTATAGACAGTGGGGCTTCCAAACATATGACAGGATTCAAAGAATCCTTTGTGAAACTATCAGAACATGAATCACCCCACAAAGTGAAACTTGGAGATGACTACTAGTATCCAATAAAAGGTAGTGGGGAATCCTCCTATAAGCTAGATTTTGGAAAGTCTATAAAGATGAAGGATGTATTATTTGTACCAAGACTAAAGAAAAAACTCCTCTCCATATCTGCATTAGATGTAAAAGGTATGAGGGTTGCATTTGTAGATGGCCAAGTTCTCATGTGGCCAAAGGGAAAGATTATTGATGATGCAGTAGTGATTGGGGAACAAGAAGGAGGATTATACAAATTAAAGGGCCAACCAGAACAAGATTTGGTCCATGAATCAATAGAGCCAAATGAACTTTGGCATAGAAGGCTTGCACATGTGCATTACATAGCACTACCACTTGTAAGCAAAGCTGTTTGAAGGTCTTCCATAAATTCAGGCAAAACATGATGGTGTCTGCAGAGGATGTGCAAAAGGAAAGAACACAAAGAAGACATTTCCAAGTAGCGAGAGTAAGGCAAAAGGAATCTCGGAAATCATCCACTCCGATGTATGCGGTCCGATGTCATCCAGTTCATTAAGCGGGTATGTATACTATGTTTCTTTTATTGATGATTTTTCTAGGAAGACATGGATATACTTCTTAAAGAACAAAGATGACGTATTCAGCAAGTTCAAGGAACTCAAAGCCTTGATCGAGAATCACATGTTAATGTATTTGTAAATTCAGAATGTATTCACTTGTATATCTTATGTATTGTACCTCGATGTTTATTCTGGGAAGTATCTATAATGTAATTGAGTCATGTCATGCCCCGATGTTCCGATCAGGAGATTCAATAATGTAAACAAGTCATGTAAATTCATTGAGGTTAACCCTCTATTGTAAGTCAGGGCAATAGTCCCCACAATTGTGTCAAGGTTAACCCTCCTTGTTGATCGAAGGTCAAAGTCCCCACAAGTTGTGGGGCACTAGGGTTATTAGACTCTCCTAGAGATGTCGGCCCTAGTAAGTAATTGTTAAGTGGGGCCGACATGTTGAAGTGGACATCAAGTGAACGAAAGAATATAAATAGAGAGTGAGCCTCTCTATTTATCACACACACACTCACTCACTGGGGTGCATGAGTGAGACAGGAGAAGCTCTCTGAAGTGTGAGAGAGAGAACAAGTTGTGGAGATCATCTTTTATGTTTTTCGGGTTTTATTGCTGCCATTGGTGCTCATTCTATCTCAGAGGAATTTGTGGGGTTTTCTCCTTTATGGTTTCCCTGAGGAAAATTATTTGTGTCTCTTGTCTCTTGTGTTTATTGCTGTGCATGTTATTCTCTCAGATAAGATCCTAAGATAATGCTAGATGGAATGATAAAAATCTAACATGGTATCAGAGCTAACCTGAGAAGAAGACATTGTGCAGTTGCAGAAGCTAATGCTTCTTAATTTTTGGGTCTCTCTCCACAATCCATCAGCAAAAGTATGCTAGGCTGACTCTCCATTGAAGGGTGCATCTTTCTGTCGAAGCGAAATTCGATTCCGGGCATTTTCAGTTTTTGGTGCGGGAAATTAGGGATTCTTACATAAGAGGAAATTTTGAGTGAGCCCGGCATAGGATTTCTCTCCTCATAAAAATCAAATTTTAGAGACCTGGGTCGAGATTTTTGGTTGGGTGAAACTCCAAGAAATTCAAACCCTAGTTTGACCCCAGGCTGGAAAAAACCCTAAATACTAAAATTGATAAGTTTTGGTACATTCTCTATATATAGGGATTGGAGAAGGCTCAGGAGCTAAAACTTTCAAAGGTCAAAGATGAAATACTTATTTACACTGTGTTCGAATTTTAGCCTCATATTCACTATATTCTAGGAGATATGATCCCTCCACATTAGGGTTCCATCATCTTCCACGATTCATCCCTAAACAAGACACCTCGGGAGAATTGTTATATCTAGAGCTACAAAGTTCCAAATGAAATTTCTGAAGCTATTCCAGAAAGGGTACGGAATTTAATTTTTGTGGTAGAATTTTTAGACCTCTAAGATGAAATAATGACACATGGCAGTCCTTACAACTTTGCTATGTTGAACAGTCTTGAAACAGGTCACCTTGGGAAAACGATCATAAGTCCCAATTGGTAAAACCAATTTTGATGAAACCTATGGTGTTGGAACAGGGATAGGCGAGGATACCTCAGTACAAAGTTTTAAACAATAGGAGTGACAATTTCGAAGAAATCGCAGAAACAGTATCATGAATTTCTGCAGAAGAAATTGGAAAACTAGGGCTTCCTGTTCCGAGAGCTTCCCTCCACTATTTTCAGAAAAGGAGTACATTGGACAGCTCACCTTGAAGATTTATATCTTTCTAGCCAATCAGATCTAAAAAATTCCAAGTTTTGAAAATTAGGGTTTCTCTGACAAACCCTAGATCAGCCAGCTCCAGAACCAGGATAGACACCTCAAATCGGTAAGATCTAATCTTTTGCTATTTTCATTTGAGGTTCTCATTTCAAAGTGATCTATCACATCAGCTTGATGATAAGCTTGGTGAAGTTGACAACTTCCAAGCATGGAATTATAGGATCTCACTGGTCCTTGAAGGAAATGAATTGGACACCCACATAAATAGAGAGGTTCTAGTTCCAGAGGGAGATGAGGCTAAAAGCCTTACACAAGAAGAACTTGGTCAAGGCCAAGAAGATCATTGTTGATTCAATCATGGATCACCTTGTACCACAAGTGTCTTCCCTAAATACACTGAAATATATGTTTGATTCCTTAACCAAGCTATTTTAAGGGAAGAACATAAATCGGAAGATGGCCTTAAGAAACCAGTTGAAGAATGTGAAGATCCAAAATGCAGAGACCATACAGTCATACTTTGCACGGGTCTCTCAAATCAAAGAACAACTTGTAGTAGTAGAAGAAGAAGTGGAGAATGCAGAAGTAGCGATAGCCACCTTGCATGACATCCCAGGATCAAGGGATTCATTCATGCGAGGAATGTGTGCCAGAAGGAAGTGATTACTTTCAACAGACTCTAGGAAGAAGAAGAAGCTCGAATCATAATAAGGCAAGAGAAGATGGGAGCAATTGAAGATGAAGCTCTCACCATCCAAAGAAGATCCCTCAAGCGATGAGGAATACGAAGGACTCAAATCTTGAAGAAACTCTTATCTATCTTAGCATTTGGATAAGAAACGATGCTATTATGAATGAAGAAGATGATAAAGCTGAAGGCTCAAGAAGGAGTCTACCCATGAAACAAATAAAGATAAGTATTAAATTGTCATTTCATGATATTGTTTTGTTATGCATTTGTTTATATTCAGTTGATGTATTATGCATAATAGAATGTCTTCATTAATGACAGTATACTACTAATATGCATGTGATGGGTAAGTAGCTCATGGTGCTATACAACTCTCCATTGCTACTTATCTAGAATGAAACCTCTTTGCTGACATATTGGATTAGTGCACAATCTCAATGTTGTCCTGGTGGAGATGGAAGGCATCTAGAAAAGTTTCCTTGAGATATGGATAAATGTTGTATTGGCTAAAATAGTTGCATGATCATATATTTATGCATAAGAATTTGCCATTATGAATATGCCTTATGAAATGTTTCTAACCATACAACTAATGCATTTTACTTGTAGGAAAGATCACATACATAATCACCTACAAGAAAACAAGGATGAGACTTGTTCCGAAGAACACGTGACGACATATAAAGAATAATATGACGAATGCAGTGACATCATTGATGCAGAACCTTCCAGCTATGAAGAAGTAACCAAGAAGAAAGGGAAGACCAGTTCAAGAAGAATGATGTCTAGGATGCAGTATCGATACATGAAGGGAAGTTCGTAGTTCCATCATGTAGTAGATGGAAACATCATGGGAAAGAAGGCAAGATTTATAGCACGAGGATTCTCATGAAAAGAGTGCATAGAGTACAAAAGACAGAGGGAGTATGATGCTTCACTTCAGAGGGAGTGACTACAGAAGATCTCGAGGTTTGACATGGTATGACAGGATGGATAGCTTACTGGTGACTCTAGGCTTTAATGAGAGTAAAGAGGATTCCAACCTTTTCCTCAAGGTTGAAGGTGGAAGACCAGTGATGCTCCTGTTATATGTCAATGACTTGTTCCTGAAAGAAGTTGCAAGAAGGAGACTTGCTGCCAAGTTCGAGATGAAGGACTTGGATATGATGCACTACTTTCTAGGCATGGAAGTGTGGCAGAATCTCCCTGGGACAAGGGAAGTATGTAGTAGAGATCTTGAAGAGGTTCAGGATGATGGACTGTAAGGCCATGACCACACCCATGGCATCGAACCTGAAGCTACTGAGTGTTGCTTCATCAAAGTCAGTTGATGCCATGATGTATTGTCATATGATTGGGTCCTTGATGTACCTGACGAATACGATACCAGATATTTGCTTTTCTATGAACACCTTGAGCCAATTCCTGACAGATCCGAGACATGTTCACTTGATTGCTGCAAAGCATATTCTGAGGTACCTGAAGGGTACAGTTGATTATGGGCTCAAGTATGAGGCGAATTAAAAGATTAACCTCGAAGGTTATGTTGCTTCAGATTGGGCAGGCAGTGCCATCGATAGGAAGAGCACTTCAGGGTGTTGCTTCAGTATGTAATATTCCAAACTGATATTTTCCTGCTTATGGGTATATTGTAGAATCAAATAGGAAAGAAAACCCCGAACTTTACATGCATGCAGTTGCATGCAAAGATGTGCCCTAGAAAAATATGGAGATGCTATAGAATAGGAGAAATCAATGCATGTACATACCTGTATATAGATCAAATAAATAAGCTGTAGCTGGGAGCCCGGATGATGTGCTTGCTTTGTCTCTGATCACGGTGACATGGTGTGACGGTGAAACCCTCTAGCTGGATGAATAATCAACCTCCCAGAATAAATGCTGAATGTAACCTGATGATGAACTAGTGTTGAACCTGTATGATCCAACCTGATGATGAACTAGGGCAGATAGATTTCGCTGCCAAAATACACCAGTTAGTTGAGCATGCGCTCAACCCCAACTTAGCTCGCCAAGCTCTCCAATTCGACTCCACAAATCAATTATCACATAAGTGCCTTCTCCATTCACTTTATCTTTCTTTTATAACTTTAAACTGTGAAAACCCTAACTTTTGACCTAATTAGGTCAGTTTAACTTCTAATTTGCAGTTGACTTGCATGGAGACTTAATCGGGTGCATGCATCATTAAATAATGCTCAAATGTCATGCATGCAGGTGGCCTTTAGCTCTGGCATCCCTCTTCGACCCAATGGTGATATAATATTCATGCCCTAGATCTTCTGTAGATGGCATCAATCTTTAGTTGATTCCTTGACTGTCAGTACCCGCTTGAACCCACAGGAATCACATAGGTTAGTGGGTTGGTCCTCAATGACTAGGCAAAAGAGGACATTACACAGTATGGGATTAGGTGTGATCTCTTGGTTTAGCAGGAAGCAGTCTTGTGTGGCACTGAGTACAACTGAAGCAGAGTATGTTGCAGCTTGTTCAGCTAGTTGTGAGATAGTATGGCTGAGGAAGCTACTATATGATTTATTTGATCTCTAGTTGGATGCTACTTGTATATATTGCAACAACCAGAGTTGTGTGAAGTTGTTGGAGAACCCGGTGTTCCATGACAAGTCAAAGCACATCGAGATCAAATATTACTATATCATGGATATGGTGCAGAGAGGAGCAGTGAAGCTCCAGTATGTTGCGATGGACAAATAGATAGCTGATGTGTTGATGAAGCCATTGGCTAGAGTGAAGTTTGAGTACTTCATGGAGAATCTTAGTGTTCTCCAAATCGAGGTTCCCTCCAAAGGGGAAGCGATGAGTCCGTGAGCCATTCTGACATGGTGAGAGGATTGGTTCCTTCCATGGTCAGATGCAAGGGCTGAGCCATTCTATCATGGTGAGAGGATTGGTTCCTTCCATGGTCAGATGCAAGGGCTGAGCCATTCTATCATGGTGAGAGGATTGGTTCCTTCCATGTCAGATATGAGTGCTAAGCCATTATGATGTGACTATAGGATTGGTTCCTACATGATCAGATATAACTGTCGAATGCCATTCTTTGAATGGAGGCACTTGGTCAGTTACCGGGAATACTCAACCTAGGGCTGAGAGCCATTCTGACATGGTGAGAGGATTGGTTCCTTCCATGGTCAGATGTAAGGGCTGAGCCATTCTGTCATGGTGAGAGGATTGGTTCCTTCCATGGCAGATGTGAGTGTTGAGCCATTCTGAGGTGATTGTGGGATGTGTTCCCACATGATCAGATATAAGCATTGATTTCCATTCTCTGAATGGAGGTACCTGGTCAGTTACCAGGAATACTCAGTCTGAGACTAAGGGATATTCTGATATGACTATGGGATGTAGTCTCACATGATCAGATATAAGTGCAAGGCCATTCTGATGTGATTGAGGGATGCGTTCCCACTTGATCAGATATAAGGGTTGATTCCATTCTTTGGGAGAATGGAGGCACCTGGTCAGTTACCAGGAACCCTTAGTCTGGGACTAAGGGCCATTCTGACATGGGGGTAGGTTGGGCCCTCCCATGGTCAGATGTAAGGGGTGGGCCATTCTGACATAGGGGCAGGCTGGGCCCTCCCATGGTCATATGTAAGGGCTAATGCCATTCTCTGGGAGAATGGAGGCACCTGGTCAGTTACTAGGAACCCTCAATCTAGGACTAAGAGTCATTCTGACATGGGGGTAGGTTGGGCCCTCCCATGTGGGACATTCTGGCATGTGGGCAGGATGGGCCCTCCCATGGTCAGATGTAAGGGCTGGGCCATTCTGACATGATGGTGGATGTGTTCCTCTCATGGTCAGATGTGAGTGCCGGGCATGCCATTCTAACATGGGGGCAGGCCGGGCCCTCCCATGGTCAGATATAAGTGTTGGACGGGCCTTTCTGACTGGGTCAGATATAAGTGTTGAAGAAGATGAAGACCTACTTGGAGGCTAGGCCTACAACCAGCATGAGAAAGGGCTGGCTCTGTAGAACTTCCTGTGACGAGAAGAATCAAGAGATAGCACTAGTGATGATGATCCAGCAGTGATGATCTAGATCCAGTGATGATGATCCAGCAATGATGATCCAGATCGAGTGATGATCTAGATCCAATGATGATGATCCACCAGTGATGATCCAGATTGAGTGATGATCCAGATCTCATAATGAAGATGATTTGAACATGAAGATGACTTGAAGATGAAGATGACGAGAACTCAATGATGATCCATATAATACAGAGAAGAATACTAATGCTAATGAATTGCGTCGAGAGAATACCTTCCTAGTTAAGAGGGAGTGTTGATGTATTTGTAACTTTGGAATGTATTCACTTGTATATCTTATGTATTGTACCCCGATGTTTATTCCGGGAAGTGGTTGAGCCATGCCATGCCCCGATGTTCCTATCGAGAGATTCAATAATGTAAACAAGTCATGTAAAGTCATTTTGGGTAACCCTCCTATTGATCAAGGGTTAAATTCCTCCTAGTTGTGGGGCCCTAGGGTTATTAGACTCTCCTAGAGAAGTCAGCCCTAGTGAGTTATTGTCAAGTCAGGAATTAGTATAAATAGAGAGTGAGCCTCTCTATTTATCACACATTCACTCACATTCAGTTGTAGCACATAACTGAGAGAGAAGAATTTGTTGGGACAAGAGAGAGAGAGACTATTGTTGTCGGGAGACCATCTTACTGTTTTTGGGGTTTTGATTTTGGTGCTGATTCTATCTCTGAGGAAGTTGTGGGGTTTTCTCTTTTATGGTTTCCTTGAGGAAAAACTTTGTGTTCATTGTCTCTTATGTTTGATTGATGTGCTTTTTATTCTCTCAGTTAAAGATCCTAAGATAATGCTAGCTTGAATGATAAAAATCTAACATATGCTTCAGATCTGTTGAAGAAGTTCAGAATGATTGATTGCAAGCCAAGCAAGACTCCTTTCCTTTTAGGAGTTAAGTTTGAAGAAGCACAATCAACTCCATTGGAAAACAACACCATGTATAGGGAACTGGTTGGTTTTCTTCTTTATTTGACTCATACTTGACATGATATATCTTATGCAATGAGTGTGGCTTCCATACATATGGATCAGCCTCATGACATCCATTGGAGGGAAGCAAAAATAATCCTAAACTTTGTACAAAGAACAAAAACTCATGGGATTCACTATGTTGCACAATCTAGCCTAGAGTTAGTTGGTTTTACTGACTCTGATTGAGCAGGTGATAACACTGATAGGATATAATCTTCTGGATATGTGTTTATGCTTGCGTATGGACCAATCCATTGGTCAAGTAAGAAACAAAGTGCAATGTCACTTTCATCTACAGAGGTAGAGTACATAGGAGTTGTGAATGCAACTATTCAATGTTTGTGGTTGCAGGTAATACTTGGAGAGTTTGGGATCGAGACAAAGACTTCTACATTAATCTATTGTGACAACCAAAGTACCATTCATATCTCAACTGATCCAGTACTGAGGCAGTGGACCAAACACATCGAGATCCATATGCACTACATCAGAGGACTTGGGCATGATGAGGTAATTGATCTACAATATTTCCCTTCATCTGAGCAAGTTGTAGACATCTTCACCAAAGTATTTTCAGAGAGGACTATCAACAATCTTAGGTCTTTACTAGGGATAGTTGATCATGTTGTGAAGATATATTGAAGACCATATTTCATACAATTTTGTCCATGTCCATGTTTGAGGGAGGATTTTCCCACTTGTGGTTTTGCCTCTTTTCCTTGTTTTGTATGGACAAGCAGTACGTAAAGGGCGACTAAGCCTTGTTGCTAGGCCCTATATCTTTGATATTTTTCTGATATTGTAATGAAAGTCGGGCTTAAGAGGGGGCCTTGGAATAATCAAAACCCATCCCAAGAATTAGGATAAAATAATTAATCTCTTTTGATTAATTCCTTGGTACTACACTAGCTATTTTGCACCCAAACCCATTTTTAAGGTCAAACTTACCAAAAATGCCTCATGGAGCAAGTTAGAAAGATTCTGGATAAGATCCTACCAACCCATAGACTTCCCAGAATGAAAACTGCGCATTACTGCGTTTTCCAGTCTTTCCATCTATTATGCAGTTTTAAGGCAAAAGCTAAAGCTAGTTTTAAGGTAGTCTTCCTTGTTTTTTGCACCAACTCGCCTCCCTTCTTTTCCTCATCTAAAAGCATGATAAAGTCAACTTTCCATCACTTATGATCTGTACACACTCATTCAACAAATTTGTGAGCCTCTTCACTGATTTGGAAAGTGATTTATCCACCTATGGGGGATTTTGACTAGTTTAGTAAGCCTACTTTTGTACTGATTCGAAACGCCTCCTAAAGATTTCGAATCCTTGGAGTATCTATTGTATGAGCAACCTACATCTATTTAATGATGGCTGGTGTAAATTAATATAATCAACAATTTGTGGATTATCACATATTCAGTCTCCTTCTTGAGTGTTTCTTGCATATTTTCAAGCAATTTTGTGAGTTCAATTGTTCTAAGCTTGGGCTTAATTTCCACAACCTACAGGAGTGTCAAAATTTTCAGTAATGAAAAAAATATTCATGTGGATATATGTCGATTTAAGTGCTTGAAACAGGGGTATTTGAGGACATTTAATCCATTTCTACGGTCAAAATCGTTTAAAAAAAAACTCTCTACCACGAGAAAGGTATCACCTTGTCATGAGTGTCATTTTGAGTTGTTTGTAAATTAGTTTTGTCATTATCAATGATTTTTTATTTAGATAGTAAATTAAATGGTGTAGCAAACAAACACTCATTCTAATCAGAGATTTGATAAGAATGCTAAGGGAAGAACAAAAGCTACCATGATCCAAAAGTCATGTATAGTAGAACAATGTCTTTAAAAATTCAGTCCAATTCTCAATCCATTTTCATTTTGGATTAATTAATTATGTTATTTTAATTCGATTTCAATAACTAAATAAATTATATATATAATTAGAAAACTCTTTTTAAAATGATTTTCAATTAATAATAATAATATATTTTTAAGGTCACCGCCAAGCGAGACACCAATTTGGTGTATGAGACCCCCTTGTTTGTGGGACAAGGGACCCCCCTCTGCGCAATGATTTAACTGCTAAAGTCTACAGAGGTGTACATACACTACCCCCGTATGGATTTGAACTTGTGACCTCCTAAGAAGAAACACATGCTCTTAACTATTAGGCCCACTCATGCTGTACAATATAACTAAATTGTTAACTCCACATAAAAGTGAGTGTAACCAATAAAATTCAGTAAAAGTTCACACCTGAACATGAAAAGCACGCTCTCAATGTTAATGATGAGAGCTTTGCTCCAAATTGAAGTGCAGACAAAGCATAACCGAAGTCGCTTGACAAAATTTACAAAAAACGCTGACAATTATCCTATTAACCAATAAAATTATATAAAATTTAAAATTTAACGATGATGTACCAGAGTTTGCCTCCACTTTGCAATATTTCATGTCCACGAGACAAAGGTTCTGACCTCTGCTACGTTAACAATGTTCCACTACAAAGTCACCCTTCTCATGTCCATGTACAAAGTCTAAATGTAAAAAGTATTTATTCCCTATATAAAAATAAATAAAAAATAAATTACAACTTATACCTAACCCAACTATTATAGCAAATACTCATTTACAACTAACACTAACATAATTACAAATTTGCCATTTCAGAACTTGAATATTACTCATTTACAACTAACACAAACATAATTACAAATTTGCCATTTCAGAACTTGAATAGTAGTAGAGGGATTAATAATACCTACTTTTGCCTACCCAACAAAACAAACCACCATGGATAGAAAATTAAATATTTTTTTAAAATAACTTATAATAAATAACAAATATACATAATTATCGACCATTTTTATTCCACTTATTATAAATAAACCATTTGAATACTTTAACATAATTGGTTTACGTACAAAGAAATCATACTTAATTTGAATGGTATATGGCCATCAACAAAAAGTGAAGATACACCCGAGATTCTTGAGCAAAGTTTTCAACTAACTAGATTAGTGGGTTGCACAATTATTACACCGCACTAAAAATAAAATAGATAGACGTGTTCAACAAATAATAAACTTTAGATTAATCTAACAATCCCAAATTCCAATAAGCCATGGCGTAAGGAGTGCCAACACCTACAAAGGGTGAAGAACAATGTCCAATGTAAACTCTTATTTCTAGACTTAGAAGGCCACAATAAAATAAAAAACACGCATCCCCCTATGTGATAGGAGTGGAAATGCAAACCCTACAAATGCAAAGTCTACATCTCCTTATGAATTATTGCCCTGCATTATTCTTAACCGATAAAAATTGCCCTTAACCTAGAAAATTTTGGGAACCTAATCACACAATTTTTATAAGACATGGCCCGCTGTGATAAGGCTCAAAGGGTAGACGCCCCCTGGATAGGCTACCGCCCCATGTCGAGATTGGAGTCGGGACGTCTCGGCTCTTGCTGAGTCACAAGTTTCTGGTATATGCTGGCTTGCGGGCTGTCGGTTTATACCACAGGGGTTAGAGTGACAGCCGGCGGATTTGAACCTGGGCCTCGCCCAGGCAATTCCGACGAGTTACCGATTCCCCTACCTAAAAAAAAAAATCACACAATTTTTATGTGAGAGTTTTGTATTTATTTATTAATATTGAATCAAAGAGAAGAAGGATATTACAAAAAAAAGTAGTGAAAACATCTCAAGTGAGAGATAAATACAATATTATGGTTAGAGCACAATAAATAAATAAATAAATAAAAGGCTAAAGCCTTGCCAAAGTTCTTGTAGTCAAAAGTCTTATCAAGGCAGATATATGAAGCATATAAGTATGGAAAACACTAAATAATGACTAGAGACAGTAACACCTTGTATAAGGAGGGGTATGAAACTAAACAAACCACAATTTAATAGAAATTACCCTTCTCAAAGGAAAGCTTTCCATTTATGAATTCTTAAAAAAGAAGGCATCCCTCATCATAATGTAATGTTATTTTTGAAAGTGAGTCTGCCACTATATTGTACTCCCTGTGGAGTGATTGACTTGTAATTTCCAAAAGTGAGAATGAAGTTCAATTGTTCTAGATACCCAGTGAACCAGGGAGAGGAAACCAAGCTTGGATATTCCCTTGAACCAATTTATAATAGCTAGCGAGTCTCAAAAAATCTGCAAAACCAAATCTTGTTTAACCATGAGAAATGTAGCAAGCATTATAAAGCTAGGAGCTCTGCTTTCGTGTTTGTAGCTTTACCACATCCTAGCATGAGATGAAAATAATGATCTTCGTTGATTTTGAGTAGTGCCCCACATCCACGTGAACCCCCTTGAACCGCACCATCAAAAAAACCAATAGCACTCCCTACCGAGTAATTTGGATCCACCACGATTCTTGTCTTAGCAATAATCTTATCCACTAAATACTCTTTAGACATCCCAATATAGTACAACAATAACTTCATAATACAACAATAAAAACTTGGTAAAGCATCTTGAAAAATGACCCCATTCCTCATAATCTAAATTTTCAAAACACAGAAAGATAAGAAGAAGCATGTGTTCTTTAATGTTCTAATGCCATTCAACAAAGTTTTGTAAGAACTCTAAATACACGAAAACTTCATCCCATAGCTTGGCATATATGTACTTAAGTATTTTGTAAGTTTTCCGAAAGTTCAATTTGCAATCTCAATTGTTCATAAGTTTGTTGATATGATTGAGCGTGATATGATGAATTAAGTTAAAGTATATTTTATTTTTCTTAATGTATATTAAAAATGATGTAGACATATGATATCTATATTTCAGTTGAATATCTTTGATGATTTGTGAATTTATACATTCCATTTGTAAAACAACTTCGTGTATTAACCTAGATCATTGATCTTCCTATACGTTAACAAGTATACCATCATTGAAAACCTATCCAACACAACAAACACTATTGTAAAGGTGTTTTCTTTTAAGACTCTCTTTTTCTTTTGGTTTATTCCTTCTTTCCTATGTTTCTTCAAATCTACCTTAATTCTATCTTCTCCTAAATGATCATCCATGACAATCTATCGCCCCTTATGTAAATACAAGTATACAACATTGAATATAGAGGAAATGTCATACCCCTGGGTAACTAACCTCATATGCATTAGCTCCAAATAAAAGTTGTACATGTTAAACGCATGGATTTACACCCTCATTTTGTACTAATCATTACAACAAATCTAATTTGTAGGCCTTTCTTTCAACAACAGATCCACAAAGGCAAAGAGACTTGTAAAATTAATAATTTGTTAAGAGACTTGTAAAATTAATAATTTGTTAAGGTTTAACAACGATCAAAGGATGAATTCCTTGTGAGTTTATTGATGTTTATATGAATAACGAAAGAAGGCTTTCTCTTTCACAATGTTTAAGCATTAGATGATCATTTAAGAGTCTCTTTAAAAATGTTGATATCCCAAGTGGTTGCAGGTTCAAGGTCTAAGTATTTCTTTGTGGACCTTAATTAATATAAAGGTGGATTGAAGAGAACTTGGGTGTGCAAGACTAGGGGGTTTCCCTTTTTGTTTTAATCCTTCATATGTTTATTTATGGACCTAATAGCTTTTTGTTAAGTCCAATTAATTATTTTTATGGGTCTACACATGCTGTCAGAATTTGTAACTCATGCTTCCAAGTTGCACAAGTTTCCTCATGGACTCATGAATAGAAATAATTGGATTCTAGGCATCTTCCCCACCACCTCGCAACAATAAACTCACATAGCAATATTGCTTTAACAAAGGATTTTAGTAAATCATTCAACAAAGACATAAGATGATCGACTATGTAATACCTCGGACATATATTATTTTTTTGTTTATTACTAAGCACTAGGTGTCAAAACTATGGATTTTGGAAACTATTATTATTATTGTTGTTGTTTAATTAAATAACTAGCTCAACATGGACAACTAACGAGAATGGGGGGACATGGATTCCACTTATGAGGGGTTGGGGACTAGGAGTTGTTGCTCTCCCTAACATTACTTGTTGGACCCTATTTTTTGTTATTTTGGGTTATGGAGAAACTATTGAGTCCTCTTTGATGTTTGGTGGGGCCTACTTGGCTATTGCGCCCTCCTTAGCCACTTGTGATGCTCTTCATCCACTCATGCACCCTCACTGGTTGTTTTTAATCTACACTCCTTGGAAAAAGTGTAACTCCCTCATTACTCCACCTTTTGCTATTATGGGGAGGAATCTGTTAGGAACCCATGTCAATCCCTCTCTTTACTATGTTAGTATATTGTTGTTGGACGCATATGCTTTGTAAGTCGTCCCATAGTAATTGTTGATCCATAGTTTGTGTTATTGTTGTGAGGCGCATATGCTTTGTAAGCCGCTTGTAGTATTTGTTGATCCATAGTTTATATTGGCCCATGGTTTTGACCCATAGTATTGGCGCCCATAGTTGATATTGGCCCATGGTTTTGACCCATGGTATTGGCGCCTATTTTTAGTATATAAGTGTGTGTTGAGGCCAAGGAAGGCACCGTGAAGTTATTTTGTATTGAGCTTGCTCAAAGGAGGTTGCCCCCTCGAAGTGGCTTGCGATTAATATAAAAGATTCTGAGTTCTGCTACTATATCGTGTGTTTTGATTATTTGTTTGCTACAGGTTCCTCACATCTGGTATCAGAGCACTTTCCTTGGCACACGTGGGAATTTTTTTTTTTTGGGTGGCGACTTTCAGATCAATTTATGAAACTTTCTGCACAAAATCAGAAGAAACAGATTGCATATCTGAATTCCTCTTTCAAAAATACGTAGTTTCAAAAAAAAAATCATCTCATTTGGAGTTCTAAAAGTGGAGATATCGCGGATTTAAAATCCGCAATTTTTCAGAATTTTGGTGACGGCCGCGGAAATTGAGGCGCGAAAATCTTCTGACCGAGTGCCTAGATTTCTACTCCGATTTCATGGGTAGAAGCAGAGTGGTTGTTCCAGTTCCGAAAACATGCTATAATAGCGATTTTGAGCAATATAGATCCGGTCTTTGAACATTGGGTGGAATTTCTGCCCAATTTTTTTTTTCTGTTGCAGGTTCGTATCTGGGAATAATCCCTCTCCGCTTAACTATGAGAAGTACTTGGGCATAATCCCTAAAACTCATTGTGAGGAGTACCACAGGAACCCCGAAGTAGCTGGCCCATTGAGAGGACCTGCCAGCGAAAAGGGCAACGACCCCTACCTAATTGACTAGTTCCCACCCATGAGGTAAACCAAGAGCTGTCGTTTGTGGCCAAGAGGTTATCAGTTTTACCTGAGTTGTGGAGTGAGGGGTACTGCCCCAATACGCAAGCTGTCAGACAGCATTGGTGGCCGAGTGAATCCCTTGAACCGATAGGAAGCCGCACATACCTGGGGTCCATATCTATTTTTAGTTGCACAATTGAAGATTTCTTCTGTCTAGAACTGTTGCCGGTCAGTTTCGCGCCATTGCAGATCCACCTGTTGCCGATCACTTCCGCGCCGTTGCAGATCCCTTCCTGAAAAATCTCTTGCTTATGGTTGTCACCCGCACAGGAGAAAAAATCATGGAGGAAGCACTTGCAGCCATCCAAGCCAAACTCCAGGAACTGGATGAAAAATTTCTCGGTCTCCATCTTGAGCATTCAGCTATGAACACCAGACGACAGTCCGAGTCTTCATCAACCAATGGGTTCTCTTCTTCCAGCAATTTTCGTGGTCCGAAGCTAGATTTTCTGCGCTTCAATGGTACTGATCCGACTGGATGGATCTATCGTGCAGAACAGTATTTCAGCCTTCATAATACTTTTGATGTCCACCAAGTTCCACTTGCCTCCTTTCATTTGGAACAGGAAGCTCTTCAATGGTATCGTTGGTACATCAAGGCTCATGAAGAGCCAAAATGGCTTGCTTTTTGCCAGCTTCTTTTGCACCGATTTGGTCCGAGTGCTTTTGATGACTTCACAGGAGCTCTCACTAAACTTCGCCAAACTGGCACTGTGAAAGAGTATCAAATTGAATTTGAGAAACTAGCTAATCACACTAAAGGATTACCTGATGACTTCTACCGGAGTTGTTTTATCAGTGGTCTAAAGGATGCAATATGCTCCGAGGTCAAAATGTTCAGTCCCAACGCAATGATGGAAGCCCTGGGGTTGGCTAAGTTGGCAGAAGACAAGATGGCAGCCCAACAGCGCTCCAAATCCTCTTTTGTTCCCTTCTGCAATATGGGTTCTCAACGACCTCCCATTCCGCCAGCTCCTCGCTCACCTCCAATCAAGCATTTGTCTGAAACAGAGATGCAGGCCCACAGAGAAAAAGGGCTTTGTTATAATTGTGATGAGAAATTCAGTCGGGGCCATCGATGTGTTCAACAAAAGATCTATCTCTTGGATGTGGATTCTCCACCTGCCTCTGAAATTGGTGAAGAAGTTGCCGATGTAATGGATGCTCCGGTTGACACTCAGGAGCCGCCTACTGACCCTCCATCTTAGGACGACCAGCCCGAGATATCCCTCCATGCTTTAGCTGGAGTCACTGCCCCCCAAACAATGCGGATACGCGGTTACTTCAAGAAGCTTCCTCTTACGATACTCATTGATTCTGACAGCACTCATAATTTCATTGACCCTCGGATCGCCAAACAAGCTGATTGTTTTATCCATCCTTGCTCCAACTTTGAAGTCATGGTTGCCAATGGGGGCACCTTACCTTGCAAAGGGAAGTGTCGTAATGTGCGTATCTCTATGGGAGATTATAAGCTCCACTCTGACATGTTTGCCTTGACCTTAGGCGGATGTGATGTGGTTTTGGGCACTCAATGGCTGCGCACACTTGGCCCCATATTATGGGATTTTGTTGAACTTTGGATGCAGTTCTCCCCCGATGGACACAAACACACATTGAAGGGATTACAAC
>LPNX011049659.1:16360-84957 GCA_001517045.1 Pseudotsuga menziesii
TTTCATGGGATACTCTGAAGATTCAAAAGGGTACAAGTTGATAAACTTGAGCACAAACAAATCCTTCATTGAAAGGTGTGTTCAGTTTGAAGAAGAACCCCTTGCAGATGTGGAAATTGGTGAAGCCTCTTCACCACCTGAACCTCAAGAAGTAAGTAAAAAGTTTGTTGAACATGTTGATTCTGATTTGTCTGATGGAGATGAGTTTATTGCAGACCCAAAAAGACCCACAAGGCCTAAATGGGCAGCCAAGACACTACATGCAGCAGGACAGTTAGCTGGGGATCCCAATGACCCAAGGAAGACTAGATCTCAATTTGAGAGTGGTCTGTGCATGAAGGATCCTGAGTTTGCTGAAAGATGTTATTTGATGGTGGAGTCTGATCCTCAAACATATGAAGAAGCAGCAGGAGATCCAATATGGAAATCTTCCATGAATGAGGAGTTCAACTCGCTACAGAAGAGCAACACATGGGAGCTAGTGGATCTTCCTCTAGGGAGAAAACTAGTACAGTGTAAGTGGGTCTATAAGAAAAAATTTGCTGCTGATGGCTCACCACTGAAGTAAAAGGATAGATTGGTAGATAAATGCTACTCACAGGTTCATGGCATTGATTACAATGAGACTTTTGCCCCAGTGGCAAAGATGGATCCAATCAGGCTAGCTCTAGCCATTGCAGCATCAAGGAAATGGGAGGTACATCACATGAATGTAAAATGTGCCTTTCTGAATGGTGATATCACTGAGGAGATATATATGCAGCAGACCCAAGGTTTTTCTACTGGCCATTCTCTTGTGTGCAGGTTCAGAAAGTCATTGTATGGGCTAAAGAAAGCCCCCAGGGCTTGGTATGCCAAGATAGATAGCTTCTTGCTATCTCTGAATTTTGTTCGGTGCAAATCAGATTCGAATGTCTATCTGAAGGAAATTAATGGTTCATTAATGATCATTGTGTTATATGTTGATGACCTCCTCATTACAGGAAGCTCACAGGCTGAGATTGCTTCCCTAAAAGGAGATATGAACCAAGCCTTTTCCATGACAGATTTGGGGCTCTTAAGTCAATTTCTGGGGCTTGAGATTGCTCAAAACAAAGCTGGAATCAAGGTGCACCAGTCCAAATATGCCTTGGACTTGCTGATCAAATTCAGAATGCAAGATTGCAAAGCAAGAAAAACTCCTTTCCTTTCAGGAGTGAAGCTGGAGGAAGATGATTCTCCACCGATGGTAAACAACACTTTGTATAGACAGTTGATTGGATGTTTATTGTATTTGACAAATACTCGACCTGATCTTTGTTATGCAGTCAGTTTTGCTTCTAGATTCATGGATCAGCCCTATGAGATCCATTGGAAAGCAGCCAAGAGGATCCTTAGCTTTGTTCAGGGAACAAGGACACATGGGATTTTCTATAAAGCCAATTCTGACCTTGAGTTAATTGGTTTTACTGACAGTTATTGGGCAGGTGATAGCACAGACAGGAAGTCCACTTCAGGTTATGTGTTCATGCTTGCAGAAGGGCCAATCAGCTGGTCAAGCAAGAAACAGAGTGCCATTGCACTCTCATCTACAGAAGCTGAGTACAGAGGAGTTGTCAATGCATCAACTCAGTGTTTATGGTTGCAGGGTTTACTTGGAGAGTGTGGTTTCAAACCTGAGTACTCAACTACCATATACTATGATAACTAGAGTACCATTCGAATCTGCAAAGATCTAGCTCAGAAGCAGAGAACCAGACACATTGAGATTCACATGCACTACATCAGAGAGCTTGTGCATGATGGCACCATTCACCTACTCTTCTGTTCATCTTCAGAACAAGTAGCTGATATCTTCACCAAAGCATTTTGTGAGAAGACCTTCAGCAATCTCAAATCACTGTTGGGGATTGCTGATCATGCTGTCAAAGCATGAGTAGAGACAAGATTCTACAATTTTGTTTTACAGTCCATGTTTAAGGGAGGATTTTCCCAAGTTGGTTTTGCCTCTTTCCTTGGTTCATATGGACTTGCAGTATGTAAAAGGGTGACTAAGCCTTGTTTCTAGGCCCTATATTTCGATTTATTACTTATAAATTCAGGCTTAAGGGGGGGTGTTAGAATAATCAACCCATAGTATTTACCCACTTAGACATTAATTCATTTATTTTTGTCTTATTTGCCTAGTCCATGAGTCCCACCATGTGCAAGTTGCTAGTTGCCTATCCATACAGGTCAAACTTGCCATCTTTGACTCATGTAGTGCTTGGGAAAGCCTTAGGAATCAAATCTGATTTATTCCTGGCCTCCTAGGCGCCCTTCTGCTTTTTCTGCTTTATTGCCTACTTTTTCAGTGTTTAAAGGCACATAGGAAAGCAAGACTAGGTGAGGTGAATCAGCTTTGTTGCCTCTTCCTCCTCCACTCTTTCCTCCATGCAAAAGCATGTATGAGCTGCCATTCCACCACTCATTAGCTTGCCCATGCACCCTTGCCAATTCGTGAGCCTCATGACAGATTTGGGATCAGCTTTTTACACCTATGGGGGATTTGCCTATTTTGGGTAAGCTTGCTTTATGCTAGCTTTGGATGCCTCCTTATGCATTTGAACTATTGATGTATTCTATATATTCAGAAACCTATGTTATTATAGGGTTGGCTATTGTACACTGAGTTAATATAATTTTGTGTTACAGCTCCATTTTCAGTCTCCATTGTTGACAATTTTGCATGATCAATTGTAATTTGTTGTGAGTGAAATTAATCTATTGCTGGTCAGAATTTCTACATTCCCGTGAATAAAAAATAGGGTACCATTCATGTCTGTAAGGATTTCCATGATTTGAATTTGGCATCTCTCAAGGACAACTTCCCAACTCCTTTTATTGACCAAATCATCGACGCATGCACCAGAAATGAGGTCTTTTCCTTCATGGACGAGATCTCCAGATACAAAAAAATTCAGATCCGAAAGGAAGATCAATACAAGACTGTGTTTACAACTCCTTGTGGCACATTCACATATTGAGTGATGCCCTTTGGCCTGAAACATGTTGGATCCACTTTCTAGCGCACCATGACATACTGCTTCCAGACCCTATGCACATCATATTGCTCTATTTGGATGACCTCACCGATCTCTCATGGAATCATTCACAACAATTAGACGACTTGCAACAAGTCTTCCTGTGATGTCGCAAGTACAAAATATGCTTGAACCCCCTCAAATGTGTATTTTGTGTCCCTATAGGCCATCTGGTCAGATTCATCGTCTCCCACAAAGGGATTGTGGTTGACCCTCTAAAATTTCAAGCCATTCTTGATCGACCCTCACCACAGACTCTGCGCCAATTGTAGAGCCTCCAAGTCAAGGCTAACTTCCTTCATCGCTTCATACTGAAATATGCGACAAAATCCCACGGTTTCTTATGTCTTCTTCGTAAAAACATTCCATTTGTTTGGGATGATCATGTGCAAGATGTGTTTGACATATTAAAGTAAGCTATGGCTTTCTCCCCATTACTATCTGCACCTGACTTCACCAAGGACTTCATCCTCTATGTGTCAGCCTACGAAAATTCCATCACTGTAATTTTGGTCTTGGAGGACGATGCTCATCAAGAGCACGTGATTTACTACATTATTTAGAAGCTGACCGGTCCCCCCCTAGGATATTTAACTGAAGAAAATATGGCCCTCGCCCTTGTATTCTCGGTCCAAAAGCTACACCATTACATTATTGCAAACCATACTCGAGTAGTAGCCAATTCCAACCCCATGCGGTACCTCTTGAGTCACCATCTCCTACAAGGTCACGTGGCCAACCAGATTGTCATCCTCCAGGAGTTGGACTTGGAATTCATTGCTCCTAAAAGCATCAAAGATTTGTCTCTAGCTATACTGATAACAGACTTACTTTCGTTGTCTGCATCATCACCGATTACGGTCAACCTTCTTGACGAATTATTATTTGTCATTTCCTCATAATATCCTTGGTATGGGGGCATTCTCCTATACTTGCACACCCAAAATTTTGAGGCTCACTTAAGCCATGAAGACATACGACACATTCAACACCAAGCCTCTCACCGCCTCCTTATTGGGAATGTCCTATATCGTCGGGACATCGATACTATATTACGTCATTGTGTCACCCATAACAAGGTTGAACAAGTCCTCAATGACTATCATAGTGGATCTTATGGTGGCCACCTATCTGGTTTGGCAACCGCTCAGAATATTATACATGTCGAATATTTCTGTCCTTCCATTTTCATTGATTGCATCGAGGTAGTTAAACATTGTCGCAGCTGTCAACTCTTTTCTCCAAAAGAAAGGACTCCCCCTGTGCCTTTACATCTCATCATCACTTTTGGTCCCTTCTGCAAGTGGGCAATCAATTTTATGACAATTAATCCTCCCTCGGTCGATGGCCAAAAATGCATTATTAATGTTGTCGACTATTTCACCCAATGGGTTGAGGCCATTCCCACATTCAATTGCAAAGCTGACACGATGGCGCATTTTTTCTTCAACCACGTCATTTCATGGTTCGATGTTCCCCAATGGATAGTCTCAGACCATGTTAGTCATTTTGAAGACTTTGTTTGGATAGAAATTTCAACCATGTTGACATTTGAGCACCATTACTCATCCTCCTACTACCCTTATGGAAATGAGCAAGTGGAACATGTCAACAAAATCATTAAAACCATGTTCCAACGGATGGTGGGTAACCACAAAACTAATTGGCACCACATGTTGTTTTCCTTCCTCTGGGCCTACTGCACATCCATGAATACCACCACTAGCTTCACCCCTTTCCAGTTGGTCCATGAAGTTGAATATGTACTTCCCATTGAGTGCCAGATCCCATCGCTTCGTCTTTCCATAGAAATCCTTCTTAATACTTTGCCTCTAAAAGAGCATATCCTCCTGCTTAAAAAAACCAACGAGGCCCACCATGCTTCTCTCCAAGCCATCGAAGCATCTAAAACACGGTCGAAGTCACATTTTGAATCCCATGTTCACCCTCACACCTTTAGCGAAGGAGATCTGATCCTTATTTATGACCAAGACAATGACAAGTTAGGAAAAGGGAAGTTCGAGTGAATGTGGTACGGACCTTATGTCGTCCATTGTTTCCTTGGAAAGGGGGCATACACTCTAGCTAAATCTAATGGACAACTCTTGAAGAATCCCGGTAATGGGCTCTACCTCAAGAGATTTTATGCCTAACATTACCACCATGAATCACTTGTATTATGTTTTTTTTTTTTTTTTACATTGTTCTTAACACAAGTCTTATAGTTTGCTTCCTTTCCTCCTCCAGATGGATCCTACCTCACATCACTACGCTGGATTTGCTGATGGAGCAAGAAGATGGTCTCCAAATCTTGTCTCGGCTGCATGGGTTATCTATTCCCCATCACATCAGTTGATCCATATCGACGAAATGTGTGTCTGCATTATTACCAACAACTAGGCTGAGTACGATGGTGTCACTGGTATTTTTTCCACCACCCTCCAATTGGGTATTCATCACCTTGATGTCTTCTTAGACTCCCAGTTTCCTGTCTCCCAGTTGAATAACCACTATCGGGTATGTGATCCTTTCCTTTTTAGAAAGTTTCTCTGTACTAAATAGTTGGTTAAACATTTTGAATCCATCGCATTCATACATGTTCCTAGAAACCTCAATAGTGTAGCAGACCAAATGGCTAATGACTTTCTAGAATGGAATATTCATCATCGCATATAGGAAATCAAGAAACTACATCATGCATAATCATATAAAAAACATGCATACATATGTAACATACATCATCTAGGAATTTTCATCATCATCATAACAAGACTCACATAAAACCATAAAATATGCATCCATGTGCATAAATATATATATGTAGCATGTCATAAAGAGTTCAGTACAAAATGAGAAGCTTCATAAGCTTTCTCAGCTGAATATACATAGCGGTACAAAAATCCTAGTGCACCAATGCACTGGGGGCAGCTCCACTAGCTACTAACCAGAGTTGGAATCATCATCCCACTCCTCTGACTCTATCTCCTGCTCTGAGGCCTCCTCCTCACTGGAGTTGTCCTCATCCTTCATCTGTGTTCCCCCTCGGGCCTCCACTCAAACTTAATCTATCACAACTGCAATCCCCTTCATCAGAGTAATCCACCCAGGAGGTGTGTGGTAGCAAGAAGCTATTAGATCATCATTCAAGTGTTTCCAACCATCATTAGTAACACCCTCCAACAGGCTCTCAATATCACAACAAAGTGACTGCAAGGTCCTCAGGGTATCGGGAGCAGGTGGATCCACCCCCTCCACCCTCACCCTCTGTCGCTCGTACCCCACGGGTGGTCATGGCCCAACATCTGCACATACACACAGTATGTTATCTCCCAAAATAAATTTATTTTCGATAAGTTCACTCAAACAATTTATTTTTTGATAGGATGAAGATTTCAAGTCATATTATGAAAGACATTGGGGTGACTAACAAAGTTGGGATATTTGATGTTCTGTGATTTGATAAAATTTAATTTTTTAGCTTTCAGTGGCTTAGGCAAGATTTTCAAGAGCTCATTATCCACCAAAAGGCCTAGATTTTGGAAACTAATAGTTTAAGCGCAGGACCAGGTTATCCACCGAAAGCATGCTCATCACATTCTTATTAAAAAATTTAGGAAAAGGACTTTCGATGGCTTAGGCAAGCTATCGAACAGCTCATTAGCCACCGAAAAGCTTTGGTTTTGGCAGCTTAACGAGGGTTTTCCAGAGGACGTCGACCACCGAAAGCAAATGAAATACGTTGGGGAAAAAGTCAGTTTCAGTGGCTTAGGCGAAAGTGTTGGTGGTTCATTAGCCACTGAAAGCCTAAGTTTCGGCAGCTAGCAAACAAAACCCTAGATACTCATAACCACCGAAAGCAAATGAGATACATTGTGGAAGAGAGAATGTTTCGATGGCTTGGGCGAACGTGTTGGAATTTCATTAGCCACCGAAAGATTAGCTTTTGGAAGATAACAAATAAAACCCCAGATACTCTTAACCACCGAAAAGGACTAAAAGTGAAAATGGTTGTCTACCCATCAAAATCAAATTCATCAGCATGAGGCATGTCATAATTTAGCATGATTAACCACTTAAAAGGTCAGGGAGCTACAGTATAGCATGATTTGATGGATAAGAATTCATTATTGATCTCAAAATACTAATGGAAATCTAAACACTAGCCTTCCCTCCATCTGTCCCACGACTACAGTAAAACTCCACGAAACACCAATTTCACATTAAAATGATTGCTAAGCTGTCTATCTCATGGATATCACCATAACTAACCATGATCTCATTCAAGTACCAATAAAATAGCTAACCCCTCAGAATCAGCAGCATACCTTCAGTACACTCCTCATTTGTTGCATACATCCTTACTACTCAAGGTCATCTCTAAAAACTAGTCCGCTAACCTCCTCCACAGGATTTGAATTTCAATTTTGCAGGTGCAGGGAAGAGGACCCACTCAAAAACCTCAAAACACGGGTTTCCATGGCTAACCGTGGTTTTAAAACGGTCTCTAAGCCACCGAAAGTAGACTTTCGGAAGCTAAGACCAAAATTTCAAGGCACTCTAAGGCACCGAAATTGGTGTTTTACTATGAAAATGAATCATTTTAAAATGGTGATTCTGAGCAACTGGAGAACAATTTTGCAAAAATCTAGGATTTTTTTGTTCGTAACATGTCATAGAACAATAACCTCTCTCCATTTTCCTACAGGTATTACATATTGGGAGAATCGAATCCATCTCTAAGCCCTAATTTTTGGATCTTAGAATTTCCTTGTTTTACACATGTTTTTTAAATACAAATCGCAGGAAACTGAAAACAAATTTCCAAATACTGAGAGAGGTTTTTTATCAAAACAAACCAATATACAAACCTCTTTTATTTTATACAAAGGTGTCACATATTTGAAGGAAAAAATCCATATCTGAGCCCTAGTTTTCAACAGTTTGGCCAATTTTTTAGGGTAAAAGTTGACCTAATAGGGCAGGTTACAGCAGAAAATGAAGACTTTCCTTCACCAATACCTAGGAAAGGGTAGGAAGAACAAAGAGCAGAGACCTCCTCAAGCAAACCTAGGTCTTAGAGAGTAAACAAAATACTAGACCAAATATATGAATTAGAAGTTTTGGGCAGGGAGATAAAGAGGAATAATGCCATGTTGACCAAGAGGAATAAGGAGTTGCACAATTTTGTCTTGGAGATGAGAGGGATGTATGTCATGCTGAAAAGGAGAAATATAAGATACATGAAGGACAACACCAGGATGTATAGGATGATTAGGCTTCTGAGGCTGCAGGTGAATAATTCCAGATCAAACCCTAGCTCTCAATTTGCACTAGAAACCCTAGCTGAAACAATAGTAAGCCTTCAGAATCCAGAGGCAATCCAGGATGTTGCTGGTTTTCCAAACATTGGGAAAGCTGAAGAAGGGTCAAAAGATCAACAGAAAATCTGAAAATGATGATTTGGGAGGTTGATTATAATTTTTCAAAAGGAGGGCTTTCGATGGCTTAGGAGGACGCTGAAGCGGTTCATTAGTCACTGAAAGTAGACCTTTTGGCAGCTAACAGACCCAAGATTTTAAATCCTTAACCACCGAAAGAAAAAAGAGGTGCATAAAGATATTTTGGCACAAGAGATTATTTTTAGCGAATATAAATATCTCAAGGATGAAGTGGAAAGATGAAAGTTGTTGAAGAACACCATCAAAGAAGGTATGTTCCAGTTTTGTAGTTACATCAAGGAGGAAAGGGTCACAAACCCTACCTATTTTTACCAATAGTGGCTTATCCATCATATGACAGGTTACAGATATACTTTAGTACTCACTGCAATCATAAAAAGTTTCAATGAGTGAACAAGAGTTAAATTTAGATAGACTTGTAGTTAAATTAGGGTTTCTAACCTAATTTTGCAAAAACATTAATTTTATCTATTTTTAATAAAACATATCCAATTTTTTAGGATCTGAATATTTTTGTAAAGGATATAAAGCCTAAGACTTATTTGAAATGAGGGTTCGACTTCAAGGGTCTATATACTATTATTATTATCAAGCTTCTCATATTTCTCATGACCTAATATAAGCTCTTTTGCTATCATATGTTCAACTTCCATTTCTTTTATGTTTTGTGTTTATGCTCGAATGTGTTATTTAGGTTTATTCATGTTATTTAATGTCTGATAGCTATCATCCTATCTGTATATTAATGATTTGAATTGCAAGCACCTTCCTTGTTATGATTAGCCATTTATATATAATTGTTTTATGTATGAATCTGCCAGTATGATAAGTTCTCCATCTCTGCACCATATTATCAAACCTCTGAACAGTGGTGTTTAGAAGCCTTATCCTTGATTGTTTTTCATGCATGTCTTGAGAGTGTGAGGTCCTATAGTTCACTTGACTTGATCCATTTAGAAAAACCATAAAAACATTTAAGTTACCAGGCATCCTCAAGCTACAACCTAGAGGAGTTTCCTGGAGTGATAACAAATTGGCGTCGTTACCGGGGAGAGGATACTGAAGCTCAACTTCCCTGGAAGATGACATAGATCCTAATTTGATGATAGACAAATTTTGGGCACTATTCTGGTTGTAATCATCTATCTGGCGACTCCATTGGAATAAGGTGGCTTCCAGAAGACCAAGTACCAGATAAAACCCTAAAGGGCCACTAGTGACACATGTTTCAAATCCAGAAGAGATTCTAAGAAGAGCTAGGGATTCACTAAGATAGAACTCCAGAGCCATAAGGGGAGCTACATCAGGTATTTCCAGAGGTATTTTTGTTTTTATATCAAATAGACCTCCATTTCAATCTTCTTCTGCTGAAACATATAGTTCTTAGAAGTTTATAAGTAAATCAGAAAATTTTAGGGTTGAGGAATCTTCAAGCATTGTTGCTTGTGAAGATCTCATCCCTGTTGACTCCATGAAATATGAATTCAATGGTGACTCCATAATATTAATATGTAAAAAGCATTTGCTGCTCTTTTGTCTCGAAGTTTTGCACCTCTTTACTTCTCTTCTATTCTCGGTTTCCCACATCCAGATCCTAATATGTCCGAATGGGGAGATTCTTTACCTGTCTTGAAAGAGGAAAAAGAAGACAATATTGCATAACACCTCCTCAAGTTTCATGAATGCATGGACCTATTAGATTTGCAGCATGAAGATGTTCATGCATTCATTATATAGTGATGCGCATCAATGGTTTTTTTCTTTACCTCCCTCCAGTATTTCATCATTGAAGGATTTTCACATAGCATTCACTGAGCATTGTATAAGGTACTATTCATATGAGTTTGCATTTGATAATTGTTGTGAAGAATATAAGTTGCATTCTTAGGATGAAAAGGTAAATAGAGAAGAATATCTCCCTCAAGAGCTACCTCATCTCTCTTATGATNAGTTAATCCCTTTAATTATGAACCATGAGGATTAGTTTTATGTTGGTCAAAAGCCAATAGAAATTAGTAAGATTTATCCATAGTTTTCAATTTTACAGACTAGGGGAAATAGCAGGAGACAAAAGGAGATAAATTTACAGAGGTCATCAAGTAATAAAGAAGAACAACAAGAAAATTGTTTTTCTCCTTATGTACCTTTCATTTTAAATTTTGATGGAAAGACTAGTGATGATGAAGAAGAATATTTTAAGTTTTGTGAGGATATTTCCACTTCTAGAATTTATTTTAGTTCTACTTTTTAGCAAAGAGATGATCAGAGACATATGCATGTTGTGGTTAATGATAGCTATGAAGAGTATGCTGCAATAGGGGACACCTCTTATTGTGATCGACATATTAATGATCTTCAGAATGTTAACCATAATATAGATGCTTTTGACTTTGTACCAAACGCATCTGCTGACTTAGGGTGTCAAGAAGATCAGTTTGTCCCCTTTGGAAACCCAAAAGATAATGAGCAGATTAAAGGAACAGCATGTAACAAATTTGGATCTGTAGGAAATACTAAAGGAAACCCTCAGTTTTTTGATTTGCAGACAAAGGAAGAATGTAACAGATATGAAGAGGAATATGATGATCTAAAAAGTCTATAACAATAGGGCATAACTCATCCTTCCTAGTCAGAGGTTGAGAAATATACAGTTAACGTGGAGATCACTAAAAGTAGCCAGTAGTAGCATTTCATTCAGTTGGAACAACAGCATAGAAAGGTATTCCTTTATGGTTTTTATGACCATGTTGCTGACTATATGGAGCTTATAAGTAGCATAGATATCAAAATATTTTTGTCATTTGATAGCTAGTTTCGTCACCCTTTGAAACTACATTGCTGCATGCTAGGGTTTGATTTATTTTTTGGGTCAAGATCAAGGATAAGTTCAGCAGAGCAACTTCTGACATGGCTTCATTGGAAGCATGATGTCACATGATAAGAATCCTCTACTGATTAGAATTAGGAGTAGGAATAGATAGGAAATTAAGCTCTTAATATGAGCAGCTAGGTCATTTTTAGTTGTTTTCATGAATAAGCAAAGAGGACTACAGGCAGGTTGCAGCAAATCAGTTATAAAAGACAAATGACTCCATGCCCAATGGAACAATAGAAGATAGGTTTAATTCTTATTTTTCAGGAAAGGTATTTTGGTCTGGGGTTCTTGGGACCTTACAGGAAGGTTCCCATCCCCAAGTAGGACCCATATGTTATCTCCCAAAATAAATTTATTTTCAATAAGTTCACTCAAACAATCTATTTTTTGATAGGATGAAGATTTCAAGTCATATTATGAAAGACATTGGGGTGACTAACAAATTTGGGATATTTGATGTTCTGTTATTTGATAAACTTTAATGTTTTAGATTTTGGTGGCTTAGGCGACATTTTCAAGAGCTCATTAGCCACCAAAATGCCTAGCTTTCGGCAGCTAATAGTTTAAGTGCAAGACCAGGTTTTCCAATGAAAGCATGATCATCATGTTCTTATTAAAAATTTTGGGAAAAGGACTTTTGATGACTTAGGCGAGCTATCCAACAACTCATTAGCCACCGAAAAGATTTAGTTTCACTAGTTTAACGAGGGTTTTCTGGAGGATGTCAACCACTGAAAGTGAATGAAATACGTTGGGGAAAAATTCAGTTTCGATGGCTGAGGAGAAACTGTTGGTGGTTCATTCGCCACCGAAATCCTAAGTTTTGGCAGCTAGCAAACAAAACCCTAGATACTCGTAACCACTGAAAGCAAATGAGATACGTTGTGGAAGAGAGAAGGTTTCGGTGGCTTGGGTGAATGTTTTGGAATTTTATTAGCCATCAATAGCTTAGCTTTCAGCAGCTAACAAATAAAACCTCGAATACTCTTAACCACCAAAAGGGACGAAAAGTGAAAATGGTTGTCTTCCCATCAAAATCAACTTCATCAGCATGAGGCATGTCATAATTTAGCATGATTAACCACCTAAAATTTCAGGGAACTGCAATAAAGCATGCGTTGATGGCTAAGAATTCATTATTGATCTCAAAAGTCTAATGGAAATCTAAACACTAGCCTAACCTCCATCTGTTTTACGGTTGCAGTAAACCTCCACGAAACACCAAGTTCACATTAAAATGATTGCTAGGATGTCTATCTCGTGGATATCACCGTAATTCACCATGATCTCATTCAAGTACCAATAAAATAGCTAACCCCTCAAAATCAGTGCCATACCTTCAATACACCCCTCATTTTTTGCATGCATCCTTACTACTCGAGGTCATCTCTGAAAACTAGTCCTCTAACCTCCTCCATAGGATTTGAATTTCAATTTTGTAGGCACAGGGAGGAGGACCTGCTCAAAAAACTCAAAACATAGGTTTATGTGGCTAAGAGTGGTTTAAAAATGTTCTCTTATCCACCGAAAGTATACTTTCAGCATCTAAGACCGAAATTGGCATTTTACTGTGAAAAGTCATCATTTTAAAGTGGTGATTCTGAGCGACTAGAGAATAATTTTGCAAAAATATAGGATTTTTTGTTCCTAACATGTCATAGAACAATAACCTCTCTCATTTTTCCTACCAGTGTTGCACATTGGGAGAATCAAATCCATCTCTGAGCCCTAATTTTCGGATCTCAAAATTTCCTTGTTTTACACATGTTTTTTAAATACAGATATCGGGAAACTAAAAACAAATTTACAAACATTGAGAGAGTCTTTTTCTCAAAAAAAACCAATATACAAAAACCTATTTTAGTTTATACACAGGTATCACATATTTGAAGGAACAAATCCATCTCTGAGCCCCTGTTTTCAGCAGTTTGGCCAAATTTTTAGGGAAAAAGTTGACCTAATAGGGTAGGTTACAGCAGAAAATGAAGAGTTTCCCTCACCAACACCTAGGAAATGGCAGCAAGAACAAATAGCAGAGACCTCCTCAAGAAAACCTAGGTCTCAGAGAGTAAACAATATACTAGAGCAAATACATGAATTAGAAGTTTTGGACATAGAGATAAAGAGGAATAATTCCATGTTGACCAAGAGGAATAAGGAGTTGCACAATTCTGTCCTGGAGATGAGAGGGATGTATGTCATGATGAAAGGGAGAAATATAAGATACATGAAGGACAACACCAGGCTATAAAGGATAATCAGGCCTGAGGCTGCAGGTGAAGAATTACAGATCAAACCCTGGCTCTCATTTTGCACTAGAAACCCTAGTTGAAGCAATAGTAAGCCTTCAGAATCCAGAGGCAATCCAGGATGCTGTTGATTTTCCATACATTGGGAAAGCTGAAGAAGGGTCAAAAGATCAACAGAAAAGATGAAAAGGATGTTTTTGGAGGTTGGCTATAATTTTTCAAAATCAGGGCTTTTGGTGGCTTAGGCAGACGCTGAAGCGGTTCATTAGCCACCAAAAGCAGAGATTTCGATAGCTAACAGACCCGAGATTTTGAATCCTTAACCACCAAAAGAAAAAAGAGGTGCAGAAAGATATTTTGGTACAAGAGACTAGTTTTAGAGAATATAAATATCTCAAGGATGAAGTGGAAATTTGAAAGTTGCTGAAGAACACCATTAGAGAATGTCTATTCCAGTTTTGCAGTTACATCAAGGAGGAAAGGGTCACAAACCCTACCTATTTTTACCAACAATGGCTTATCCATCATATGATAGGTTATAGTTCTAATTCAGTACTCACTGCAGTCATCAAAAAGTTCAATGAGTGAACAAGAGTTAAATTTAGATAGACTAGTAGTTAAATTAGGGTTTTTGACCTAATTTTGCAAAAACATTAATTTTATCTATTTTTAGTAAAACAGATCCACTTTTTTAAGATCTAAATATTTTTGTAAAGGCTATAAATCCTAAGACTTATTTGAAACAAGGTTTATACTTCGGGTACCTATAGACTATTACTATTATCAAGCTTCTCATATTGTTCATGACCTAATATAATCTCTTTTGCTATCATATGTCAGCTTCCATTTCTTTTATGTTCTGTGCTTATGCTTGAATGTCTTATTTAGTTTTATTCATGTTATTTAATGTATGGTAGCTGTAATACTATCTGTATATTGATGATTTGAACTGCAAGAACCTTCCTTGTTATGATTAGTCATTTATATATAATTGTTTTATGTATGAATCTGCCAACATGATAAGTTCTCCATCTCTGCACCATATTATCAAACCTCGGAATAGTGGTATTTAGAAGCCTTATCCTTGATTGAGTTTCATGCATCTCTTGAGAGTGTGAGGTCCTGTAGGTCACCTGATTTGATCCAGTTAGAAAAACCATAAAAAAAATTAAGTTACCAGGCATCCTCGAGCTGCAACCTAGAGGAGTCTCGTGGAGTGATAACACGGTACATCATCAGTATATGTCGTAAACATAAAACTGGCTACCACTAAGCTAGTATACTACATATGCATGTAAACATTTAAAAACATCATGTATACATACCATATGGTCCCCAGGCCTTCCCTAGAGGTTGATACATCTCTGTGTCTCCCCTGTAGTCCATGTCAACGTAAGGGTATTCCTCAATAAGGACTAGAAGCTAACTCCACTGTACGACTAGCTCATGGCTAAAGAAATAGCCACTAGGCTTCCTCCCTCATGAACCATCATCTCACTCCATCGGCTCATCTGAGGCTCTTGAGGCCCACCATCCCGCACTACCAAGTGTGGCCGAAGGGTCAGCACCCTCTCGAAGAAGAAGGATCACAAAAAGGAAGGGAAACAAAAATTCCCTCCCATAGAACTAGCATGGTTCAGCACCCATCAAAGCATAGTTAGATACATATGGGCCCACCCATAGTAGTTTCCCACCATCACACGCTCCACCATCTGGAGCTGGCCCCTTAACATCTTATGCGGTCTTGATGACCCCAAGATCCATACCACCATCGTCCCAACCTCCAGAGTCAAGAGACTCTCAATTTAACGTATCAAAATATATGACTCATGCACATAAGCATAGGCATAGTAGTTCCTTTCATAGAGATCAGCCAAAGTCTCCCTTTGTGAGAGCTTTGGCGTCATATTGCTAATCACTCCCAGCATCAGGAGCCCCGTAAAAAAGTATACATCCTACAGCCTCACCTCAAGATGCTGCCCCTGAAGGATGAAACACTCTGCCCCAACATCCCAAAAACCCACCAATGTCTCGAGTAACAATCACAAGTTCCTCAAAGCATCCCTCTTTAAGTCTGTATAGTCCCACTCCCTCCACACAATTCAATCCATCCTGCATAGCAAACAAATATATGTCAAAAACATTTCACACATAAAAAATTCACCCAGAGGTGAAGTTGCAGCTTTTCATCCAGTTAGCGTTACCCCAGTTGCTGCTGTTGGCAGAATAGGCGTGACTCGGTCCCTATTTTGGCTGAACAATAGTGACTTTATATCACGCCTATCTCCTCGATAGGTGTGACTGGGTCATGGATTCCTAGCCGAAAAGAGAAACCTAGGTCATGCTTTTCCCTTGTAAAGCATGACCCGACACAAAACAAAACCCTTTCAATACGAACTAGGTCCCTAGGTGAGAAAATAAAAAAACTAAACCACTAAAAAGGACAGTTTTTTCATGCACTCTTACCTACAATTCGTAGATCTGAAAACCACCGGTTGGAATGAAAGAAATAAGAGAAGAGCTTTGGGGTCCTCCATTCCAAATCAACACTGAACAATAACAATTAAACATGTCATGTGATCCCCCCTATTTATAGGCCCCCTTGGGTCTGTTTTTCTTTCAAGCACTGCCAAACCATCCGAAGTCCATTTGGGACATCGTTTGTACCATCAGGTTTGGTTTTGCATCCTCTATCTGTTGATGATACCTTTTCTCTTGTGTTTTTACATTAACATTTTTGGGACACTTCCCGAAAGCCACCTCTATTTGTGTACCATCACGCGAGTCTCCCTTTGTATGTTCATGAGCCATCTGCTCCATCCATACTGCACAATGGGCCATCTTTTGATCATGATCCATTGTTTCGCAAGGGGGAACCATTAATGTTCTACATTTATGTCCATCAGCCATATATCGAGCATTTCCCCCTTTCTTGATTGACCATTATGGAGTTTTTGTTAATATCATTTTTTACCCCTAAACGAATGAAAAGATTGTCGAGCGCACTTGCTTCCTTTCCCACCCATTAAAGTATTTGAAAGGGCATCTATATAGCCTCTTTTATTCCTTTTTCAGATGACATAGACTAGCAAGAAAAATACCACCTTCGTACACTCAAGCTAGGAACGTTTCCCTTTGCATCATTTTATGCTTTCTTGGGCATCGAGACCAAACTTTACGAAAAATATCATCAGAGCTTGTCTTTAAGCTCTTTTCCATCCTTCTCATCAAGAAAATATTGCCAAGAAAACTTGGTTTTGTTCATGCTTGTAAAAGTATTTGAATGACCATCTAGTTAGTGTAATATTAACCTTTTCCAACCTGCTTGTACTACCAATGGTAAAGAAGTCTCCTATCCCCTAGAAAGGGTGGGAGAGATCTCCTATGTACACTTTATCCTTTCTCAGACACAGAAGACTATCAATGAAAAAGAGACCCCACTGGAGTTTTCTTCCTTTTTTCATACTATGTAAAAATGAAAACACCATCGAGCATTTACTTTCTCAGGCTCACTAAAAATCCACAAGATTTTGTCATAATGGTGTCTTTAGGCGCCAACCCATATGTTATAGTTTGGAATATTTCCCCCTTTGGGTCACCTTTTTTCATGGTATTCTACGATGAGTCTTCCTTAGATCCCCTGGATATCACTAGTCTAGTGACCTCCTTCAGTATTTCCCATCCACAGTTACATTCTCAGTATCATAGCTATGGTCCCTCTCCCATGAGTCAGTTTCATTTGTTGCCAAGTCATCCCTGCCATCATTACTTTGAACAAAGGAATTTTGAGTCTCTCATGATTCCCTGCCCCTGTTCCCCCACTCAGTGTGTCAGTCCCCAGATTGTCCCACATATTTGATTATCCCCCTTATGCATCTCGTCAAGGAAACATTATTTCCTTGGTCAATTGCAACTCTCCCTCTGTCAGCAACAACACATCTATTCTAGAGGATAGAGCCAGAGGTCCCTATATCCTAGTTTCATTAACCTTATTGATCAGTTCCTTGGACCACTTGAGAGGAGTCATTAGTGCCTCTTAGGATGGTCATGTCTCATGTGCTCGACTTCAGCTACATCATGACACCGTTGATATTCGTATAGGATATTGGTCCATGCAGTTCTTGGTCGAAGACCCTGGTTGTCACCCAACTCTAGCACATTAGTGATTCTATTATGGGACCCAGACAAGTTCATGTCCCTTGTGATTTCCAGGTTGCATTGGAGACAGTGTTTGGAATCCCCCAGAGCAATGCTTCCATGTAGATCCATGATTGATGCAGAATATTGTATCACAGAGACTTTGAATCTCCCTCAGTGATTCCATATAGTTTTGTAAACTTCCAAATCCAACAGAGCATCAATTGTGAAGATATCACATTCCATGAGAATTCCATGGATCCGATGTATCATTTCTTCAGATCATCATTGTATGCAACCTCTTAGTGAGGACACCATTATGTAACAACAGTTGTATATGATCGACTCCTAGATTTTGGATCCTTGATCCCATTATTTATTCTTTTGACATTGTTACGAGCATGGGTATGCCCGCATCGTCCATATACATGTCACATATTATTTGTATCTCACCCATTGATGGGAACCAACATTAATACAAAAACCAAAATCCACCATGTCTCAATCGAGGAAGCACTACTTCTTCACAGGTCTCTCCACTATCCCAATCATCCTATGATGTTTGTCAGCCATACGATGAGCTCTTGCCCTCACACATCAGGGGGAGAATTATTAATGCAAAAAATTGCCCAACTAGCTCTACATGGACCAAACCATATACATACATATTTTTCCTATTTTTCCCTCATTTTTGACCTCCATAACTATGTTTTAACCTTATGCTCTCTCAAAAAGCTCAAAAAATATCAAAAAGGGCCTAAAAATGCCCAAAAAGGCTTGAAAACCCAAAAAAGGGCTTAAAATCCCTCAAAAGAGATAAACACCTACAAAGGGGCTTAAAAACTTTAAAAAGGGCTAAAAACCATAAATAGGGCTTAAAACCCTAAATAGGGTTCCAAAACCCTAAAAGAGAGAAAAGGACAAGAAAAACTATAAAATAGCGTGGAGGTCTCCATCACAAGATTCACCACTTATTCCTTTGCCCATTTCTCTATCATTTGTGAGTACATGAGAATCATTCCTCTCACAATACCCACATCATTTTCCAAACATTCCATTGCCCCACCATCTCCCCACCTTGTACGTTAAGGCATCCTCCATAATATCAAGCCTGTGGAGAGGCGGTACCATCCAAGATAGGGAACGGTGGCCCAATTTTAAAGAAAATAGAAGGTATATTTGTCCCATATTGTTTATTATATTTTCATAGTTTGTTTATTGTTTATTATTGCTAGTCCTTTGTTTGCAGCTTGTCTTTTATCCATTTGAACTCTACCCTTCTATCCCTTTGACAGAAGAGAGGTGCATTTGCACGTAGTTAGGGTGAAAACCCAGCTACAAGGATGCATCCGTGATGCATGGAACATCATGATGGTATCCTTATCTAACTTGTTGGACCTAGGGAAGTTTTGGACATTTTTGGGTACCAGTTTTGAAGAAGGTGGTTGAAGTATAAATATAGCTGCAACAAAGTGGCCGAAGTTATATTTCTGTGGTATTACGACATTCCCCTTACTTTCTATGGAAACCTAGTTCCTTCATTCTCCATAGGTACCTCAGGTGAGACCTCATCTTCTTTGCAGTTGTTGTAAAAACAGATAAGACCCTTTCGGACCGGTATGTTGGGTTTTTTTTGGTATGACAGTGTATCGACCTGGGTTGTGTTAAGATTGTGCCAACATAATTCAAAGGACAATGATGCCCTATATAGGACATGTTGTGTTTTATCACTCTTGATCCCTAAATTTTTCATGTTGGATCTAAGGGCATGAGTTACATCATTGGTATGCAGTACCTAAAAATGGTACCCATATTGAATTTAGAGGCCAACGATATCTTTTAAAGGATTTGTATTGTGGTTTGAAGTCATGTTAATGTCCAATGATACCTAGAAATCCAAATCCATTTATGGCGTAAGGCCCCTTGTTTTATGCGGTGGTTTTGTAGGTGTCAACCTTGTTTTAAAAGGAATGCATCAATGTTTCTATCAGAACATATTCCAAAATTCCATCTACCACCTTTTTTCCAATGAACTTTGTGTGAGTTCTCTATAATATGTGGGATTAAATGAAGTAGTACATTCGAGAACTTAATGCACTTAGAAAATTGAATAGAATCCATAATTCAGACAAAAACTAATAAATTTTATATATTCAAACTCAAATACAACACACTTAAATATAAGTGTTATCAGATCTAACCTATTCCAATCTTGGAGATATAGGTTGAGACAATATCTAAACAATATCCAAGAACCCTAACAAATCTCAAACCAAATCTAGATACAATAATGAAAGCATTATCTCTAACACTCCCCTTTAATGCTTACATTACAAAACCCAATTGCAAAACATAAAATACATTATTGAATCTTGTCTGACTAGTCTTCATCGGCACTTACACCACTCTGAATCTCTGTTATTAGGAATATTGCACCTTCTGCAGATAGAAGTTGTTCCTCTAGTCTGAATGGTTCAGATCCAGAACAAATGAGTGAACGACAAAGGATGAAGACCTTCCCTGAATGTTGTAAACACCTGGAATACTACTTTGATCACGAACCTATGTACCTGTAAACATGTCAAACAAAGAAGCACATCAAAGCTACCAGAAAATCATCTACACATCCATACTAGTGACTAAGGAATCCAATAGCATTTACATGTGAAATCAAAACAACAGATATGTAGGACGGAAATCATCTTTGCATTAAGAACGAATGAATAAGTTTACAACCATTACCTTAGTGTCTACAAACTCCTCCACAATACAAACACTTCATCCCAAAAAGCTCCAACTTGCTCTCTTGTGCTCTCAAATGGAATGGACTAGGTAGTCAATTCAAAAGCATAACAATACCATTCAGTTCTCTCCCTCAACTATGGATATGCGCTTGTATTTATAAGGCTCAATTAATAGGGATAGTTGAGAGAATTGTGGGTGAGGTGGCTCCAAGATCCTACCAGGGGGGATCTCGAGCTCAAACTAACCCATATTGATAGGGATAAGGGAGGACATGAGGCTCATGATCTAAAAGCCTTGAGAAAATTCTCTTTTTCCCATTTTACCTAGGGTACTACTTTTGTTCCCTTATGATAGAGCAGTTTAGGTAAGAAACGCTTTAAGAACAAAGCCTATAGTCGGTGGCACCGCTTCCCTATAACAGGACACAGGCGGTGCTGAAGAAGGTACCGCTCATCATCCAAAGGTTAAGCGTGGTGCTAGGTTTTTTCAAGTAGAATTAACATCCAGAGAAAGTTTCCACTCCAAGTTTTGGGATTAAGGGAAAACAGAGGGGTTAAGGATCTCATCATAGATCTCATCACATGATGGTGATAGGATTTAGGTCTAACAAAATGCCCCCTAAAGCATGAGGCTTAGAGGGATACGATAAGCGAGAGCTTTGAGAGAACAAGTTGTCACTTCGAGGTAAGAATGTCAGCTCGGTTGAATTATTTCGTTGAGTAGGCACCTATAGTACATCAATACTTTTGACTCATAGACAAATGTAACCAACTCATGGGTGCAGACCAATACAAGGCAGATCCATGAGGGGAATAAACAGGCATGGCCACTAGAATATAGCATAGATCCATGTGATAGAGGACTCAAACTTGGACATAGTGATCGAACATAGAATGTAGATCTATGTCATACAGATGCAAATTTGAGCATAGCCACAACCATACAAATGTGCATCCATGCTAGATATACAAAACTCCATCGCAACTTGGGGAAAGAAATGAGCACTAAACAAATACCTAAGGTCTTCGTCTCGTCTTCCAAAAAGTATGATTCTATCCATGTGATTACAATGTTCTGAAGTCAAACATGGTAGAAACCACTTGATTACTGACCAATGATGTGAACCGTTAACAAGTGTGAGGCAGATCACCATTGATGTCAATGATTCCCAAGGTACCCTAGTACAATATACTAAGCGTGAATAGATGTCTTGATGTCAAACACACATTCAATTATATCGATCAAAGGTCAATGACATGAACCTATGTCGAGAGTGAGAGAATCTGTCATTGAGGCATATAGATCTCAAGGTACTAAATTTTGTTTCTAAGGCTATTTTCCAGATGATGAGCTGATGTCGACGGGAATAGTCTTGTCGAAGGAGGGCCATGATGAGTCCCACATCGATGACACGAAACTCGGAACAAAGTTCTGGAATGATGTGAATAAGGTAATCATAAGACTAACTCAAAAGTACTGACACAGAGATTGTTTTGACTACAGAGGTAAAATTCTTCTTCCCTTTGAACATCGGCCGGCACGACAAAAGACTTGGCAGCATGACTAGACCAGACAAACACACATTGCGATGGTGGACATTGCATTCTTTTGAAAGACTCAAAGGAGTGACATGACTCATGAAAGTGGATCATCATGGAGATCAGCTGAATACCCAATTGCCTAAAATGATATGCATACAAGTGCCATGTTCAAAGGTAATGACAAACTACTGCCATTTATTTGCAAAATGATTCCCTTCCCATTTTCCCCATCATGGTTGATGAGTGCCTCTTTTCAGTTNTAAAGCTCATCCGAAGACGATTCCAAACTCATATGTTTTATGAACCTGAGAGAGGAGGGGTTTGTTCCCAAAAGAGGGTCTCTCAATGTTTAATTTAACAAGTCCAATGAAAGTTAACTCGATATCATTCATGTTTAGAGAGTTTGAATGACCATGGAAGAAGACTCCATAGGGTCCTTTTTTGTAAAATAGTTATCTGAACCGAAAAAGTGATAACCTACTATCAGAGGAACGACTCTTCAAGTGCTTTCACGAGCGTGAAGAAGACAAGATCACTTGACAATCTTTTCGTATTTAAGGATCCCAAAAAGAGTTTAAAGAAGACTCCACTAGGTCTCTTTTCACAATGAGAGATTTTACGAGTCTGAAAAGAATCAAAAAAGGACTCGAACCTTTGATGCTAAGTTTCAAGAGCGTGACCAAAGTGTCACAATAAACGCTCAAAAGACTTTTTCTGTTTTATGGTAGTACAAAAATTTCAAAAACGAACTCCCAAAACTTTTACTACTACCGCTCTTCTATCGTGCAACGAATTGAAAATCAAATGTTTAATTCTCCAATAAACGACATTAAAGGATTATGACTGATATATTTTGAGTAGTAAATGATTTTAAAACAAAAATATAACATGTCAAACTCTAAAATGTATATAAAAGTTATGTAAATAGTAAAAAATCAAAACATTTTACCATTTACCCATAGTGGAGAGCCTTTGGAGCATTTTCTTGGCCATATTTTCAGTCGTTGATATCAAGAGCATCTACTGTCGAATTCACACACCATCAATTCTAGGTAATAGCTTAAACGCTACTCTTTCTTTTCATGCTTTCAATTTTGATTTTTGGTGGTTTTTTGGGCCTATTGGGTGAGCCCTAAAACCATGGAAGCAGGCACCGCTCTTATCCCTTGTAGGATAAGCAGTACCCCACTAGAACCGTGCTGAAAACACTATGCAAAGGTGGTGCCACTACCTGTCCTCAATGGGACATAGGCGGTGCCACCCGTGGGTAAATAAAAATGCATACACAAGAAAAACTAGCTCATTTTTGAGGATTTGAATGATTGGGAATGTTTCTAATTTGTCTTGTGATGGTTTTTTACAAGTTCTCATTGATAAAAAATGGTAATATGGAAAGAGAGGCAACCTGAAAATGACAATGCCTTTTCCGAACAAAACGCGGGTTGTATAGCCGCGTTGAGGGACTATGGACTCTTAAATTTTGTTTCGCACACCCAGCATGGTATCACATGAGAAACTATTAGAACATATACTCCAGATGTGGAATTCGTAGCAATAGTATTTCGAGGTTGGTGCTCACATATTGACAATTGAAGTAGAGGACATCTACTTCCTGACCGTCCTATCGAGACGGGGTGCTCCCATATATTTGACTGATTCCTGTGGAGGGGACATTACTACTCAGGAGTTGATAAACCGCCATTGCATTCCTAGGACCAGGACATCAAGGAAGAAAATTCCCATAAAAGCAGTGGTGGATGTCCCTCTACATATAGTTTTGTTTACCATGCAGAGAGTGGTGGGAAGCCAAGGGGTACACCAGGCATCTAGAGTGCACATGATCTATGCCATAGAGGCCATGACACCTACCGTTTTCAACTGGGCAGAAGCTCTACTTCTGATCTTCAAGGATCATCTGACCAAGTGTCAACAAGAGGAGCTAAAGAAATTCAGTTTTAGTTCCATTCTAGCTTGTTTCTTTTTCAAGCGTGTTCCATAGATGACACTGTAGGTGGTATTTACAAAGTTGAGGGTGTGGGACCCTCGCATGTAGATATGGGTCCGGATCATGGCCCGTACTGGAGGGGGTAGAGGCAAGGTAAAGTTTGATAACCCATTCTTTCGATGGTTCAGAGATTAGCTCTTCATGGTGGAGGACTATGCATATGCAGGCACTGACTTCAGTGGTGACCCTAACCTATCGCTCCCACCTAGTGGATAGTGGGGTGATATCGGTAAGAAACAAAAAACCCTAAAATGGAAATAGTGTTTTTTATGTTTTGATGTTTTATATTTTTTATGTTTAGTAATGAGACTTTAATGTTTTCATGCAAACTCCACAGCAACATGACCTGGGGGAGCCTCCCCACTAGACAGGCGAGCCACAACCCATTTTGTACCACAGGGTGATGATGTGACAGGGGAGCTAGAGGATAACCTTGAGAGGTTGACTGTAGACATCCCCGGATGCCTCGATCAATGACCTCCCACAGAGGTATCAGAGGCCTACTATGGGAGTATTGGGCCATTTTAGCGGACTACTACGTCGAGTAGCTCGGGCAATATGTCTTACCACGAGCATCACTAGCTGATAGGGTCCATGATGTATTCACTGAAAGTTGATAGATAGCTTTAGCACTTTTGTATGATGATTTTTTACTTGAAATCCTGAGTGCTTCAGATAAGGTCTCGTGACCTATTTTTTGTAAAACATGTTTATATATATATATATATATATATATATATATATAATATAGACTTCTACCTTGGTGTTTAATGTCTCAAATGGTGAATGTGTTTTATATGATTTTTATGTGTCCTTTATAGTTTATTTACAGTGAACCATGTTTGATTTTCATGTCATGAATGGGCAATATGCCAGTCTAGGATGTAATTTGCCAATGAGTCGGTAACTGCATTATGTTCCCTAGGGATATGCCTATAGGTAATAGTTTCAAATGACCTTTCTAATAAACGTACCCTCCAGAAGAGATAGAGAAGCACAGGATTCCTAATGGTATAGACATGCTTTACATGACAAACCACAAGTTGTGAGTCCATCAAGACTACCAAGTTGCAAACATCTTGGGAGACAGCTTCGGTCAGAATACCTATGACTACTCAATACTCGGCAATATTGTTGGTATCGGGACCAATACAAAATGCTCCTGAATTGACCAAATTGTAAGCTAGGAAATAGAGGACCTAAGCAGTTGAGGCAAGATTCAAGGTGTGGTGGCAAGCACCATCAACGAAGCCGTAGAAAGCCATCTGCTCTGCATGACCAAAACATGGTATAAACATATATGGACACTAAACTCAAAACCATATTGAAAATACTTAAGCACACTAAAACTCAAATAATATACATATATACAAGATACTATCCAAGAGAGATCTAGAATAGTACCTCCTCAGGTAGTGACCCATTGTGAGGTTGTCCTAAGGGGATTCCATCATATTCCATGAGCTCGTAGGCCCCTTTCTCTAAAACTTTGGAAATGAAGAAAGGACCATACCACATGGATTCAAACTTCCATTTCCCTATTTTGTCATATCTTTGATCATAAGTCAAAACTAGGTCACCCTCATTAAAGGCACAAGGTTGGACAGAATTGTCATACTACGCCTTGACGCATTTCTTGTGTGCCTCATTAGCTAAGGCAACATCTCTTCTAGTTTCATCAAGGTTATTCAAGTATAGAAATCTCTCTTCCTCTGCAGAAGTGTCTAGGAGAAGTTCAACGGCAAGTTTCAAGGATTGAATATGACATTGAATTGACAAGACATCTTCTAGTCCGTAGACTAGCTGGAAAGGTGTGAAACTAGTAGCTATTTTCACCAATGTCCTGTAAACTAAAAGAGTGAAGAAAAGGATATGGTTTCAGTTGGATTTATGGTCTCCAACCATCCAACGAAGCATCATTTAAAAAAAAAAATTAATGGCCTCGACCTGACCATTAGCATGCGGATAATAAGGCATAGAGTTTTCATGACGAAAACATAGCTTGGCACTTAGTTCCTCCATCATTTGATTACAGAAATGTGATCCGTGATCAGTAACTATGGACTGTGGGAATCTAAATCTCTCTATCACATGATTGAATAGGAAGAGAGTGGCAGTCCTACCATCTTTTGCATATGTAGGCATGGCCTCAGCCCATTTTGTAAAATAGTCAACGGCTACAATGATGTACCCATGCCCCCTGGCATAGGTAGGCTCACAATTCATATAATCAATCCCCCATTTGGCGAAAGGGCCAACGACAATGATAGGGTGTAACGGAGTAGGATGAGTGCGCTTTTTTGGATAAAAATATTGACAAGGTAGGTATTTCTTAATAGACTCGTGACAATCTTTAAATATTGAAGGCCAAAAATAGCCAGACTGAAGTATTTTCTAGGCTATAGCCATCCCAGATAGATGACCACCACATTCTCTAGAGTGGCAATAATTAAGCACTTGTTCAACTTTCTCATGGGTAAGGCATCGCTGGAGAATGGAATCGATACCACGTCTATACAAAGTGTCATTCAAGATGAGGTAGTATTTTGCATGGTGACAGATATAGCGGTGATCATCATGGGATAGAGTAGGCTGAAACCTTTGTGTCTGGAGATAAATGAGCAAATCTCCATACCATGGGTCATTAGTGCTTATCAGGAACAGGAATTAATCTGGGAATGAATCATTGTGCTCAAATTCCATCGAAGCACAGGGAAGATCACACATGAGCTTGACAAAGACCAAGGATTTCTTTGATGTGGATTTGGAAAATTCCAAATCAAACTCTTATATTATGACTATCCATCAGGATTACTTGCCCGCGAGCACCTGATGAGTCAAGATGTAATACATAGGGTTCTCGTCTACCAATACTGTGGTTATGTAGAGCAAAATGTAGTGGAAAATTGTTTGAACAACAATGACTGTGGCCAATGCTAATTTCTCCATGCGTGAATTTCTTACTAACATAGTAGATCATGTGCTCCTGACCATCGAGATTCTCCTGCACCAAAACCATAGCGATGGTAGTAGTGGAGGCAGCAATGTATAGGAGAAAATCCTTTGAATAATCTGAAGGTGTATCACAAGTGAATGAGTTAGATCATGTTTGAGATTATCAAAGGCTCATTAGGCTTGGTCATCCCAAAATAATGGAGTGTACTTCTTAAGGAGATGCATATAACCGTGTGTTTTCTCTTAAATTTGCACACAAAACGGCGGAGGAAGTTTGCCTTCCCTTGCAAACTTTGGAGTTCTAGAAGGTTGGTTGGGGCTGGGAGTGCTAAAATAGCGGCAATTTTCAATGGATCTATCCAGATGCCATCCTTAGAAACCACAAAACCTAACAGGCATCTCGTCTCAATGAAAAAAACACATTTATGAGGATTGAGCCATATGTTATAATGACGGCATCTCAATAAAATGTCTCTAATATGACCAGGGTGGACCTCCCGTCACTGTGATTGAGCTGGGAGGTCATCAAGGTATGATTCAACAATATGTTTTATATTGTGAAACTCATAGGACATAACACATTGGAAAGTGGCTCCAGTGTTTTTCAGGCCAAATGGTAACTTCGTATATGAAAAGGTTCCCCATGGGAAAATAAATTTTGTCTTGTGCTGATTGGTGGGTAAAATCTCAATCTAATTGTAACCTGAAAATCCATCCATAAATGAGAAGATGACACTTCTAGCACAGTTGTCGATAATCTGGTCGATATGCGAAGTGGGAAAGTTGTCTTTGGGACAAGCTTTGTTCAAATCTCTGAAATCGATGCAGACTCTAATGGTGCCCTAATTTTTATTGATAGGGACAATGTTCGATACCCATTCCGTTAGGGGTATGGGATAAATAAACCCTGCTTTGAGAAGTTTCTCCATTTCAACTTTGATAGCTGCGACTTTCCATGGATGGACTTGCCTTAGTTTTTGCTTGACAGGTTTTGCAGTGGGATAGGTTTTTATTTCATGAACCACAATGGATGGGTCTATCCCCGACATTTCTTCGTAAGACTAGGAAAAAACATTGTGAAATTCTTTGAAAAGTGCTATGTATGCTTCAGATTCTTCTGTTGAGCAGTTCTGCCTAACATGAACATGCTCAAGGGTGCCAGTCTTGGCTGATATGTCAATTGGATTTGTTTGTGTAATGTTGCATAGGTTTCCTTCAGTATATGTGTTTTGCAACAATATAGGAGTTTGAGGTGTGTTGACAATATCAATGGAAAAAAGGGATGCAAAATCATGGTTTACTGAACTGGTGTTGGGGAGGAATGAGGATCTATGATGATGATCCTCCCATATAGGCTTATTCGTACTCATGATCTCCATAATGGACTCATTGGAAGGAAAATTCTAGGAGAGATAATCTAGAATAGGAAGAGAGGGTTCTAACCAGTAGGGTAGGTGGTAAGGGTCTGACGTCACCAGATGAAGCTCATCAGTGTGGTCATCAGAAAGGGTTTGGATAACATTGTACATTTGTTCATGTGGAATCAACAATTTCTTTGCCTTTTGGGTCATAATCAAATGCTGAAATCATATTTACTATCGCCATGTCTGTGTTAGGAGGGTTTGAGGGAAAAATACCCATAAGGGATGAATCCTTCAACATGCCTACCCCAATCAACTGGTAAGGAGGAGGGGACTGACCTAACATAGGGATATTATTAGTCATAGAGGTAGTAACATCCGGCGTACAGAAATCAAGCTGGTCAATGGTGACAATTCTCCCTATATGTGGAAATTGGACAGTTCAAAATACCGTTGAAGTGACAACAGTCATGGCGTAAAACCAATTTATTCCTAAAAGGAGGTTGTAATCTAATAGGGAATCTACTACTTCCACTTGAATAGAAATAGCTTTTCCCCCAAGCTCAACTGAAAGGGCTAGTATGAGACCATGGGACTGTAAACCTCATCCATCAAAGGCTTTCAAATTCGTAGGTGATGTTACCAGCTCAGGAGAGCCAATAGATTTCCAACAAGACAGGGACAAAACCGAAGTTGAAGCTCCTTCGTCTAAGACAATTCTAAAGACCTTATTTCCGACTACTTTCGTTATGATTTGGAAAGTGAGTTTGTGAGGTAGTCTACACATATAGTTCTCAACATTGAAATGAATCAAATTAGTGTTGTCCAGGTCTAAATCTCCTAATGCAGTTAACAAGTTTTTGCGTTGTGTAGGACAACTTTGGAGTACTTCTAAGGTAGAAATTTCACATGGTTCGTGAGTAAGATATTCAAATACATTATAAAATTGAGCAGCTCAAGAATTAAGGTTAAAAACAACCTTCCTAAGAGTACTCTTGGGTGGACGCAAAACCATGTCAAGATTAGGTTTCTCGATGGTTAGGGGAACAGTAGACGAGGACTCGGGAGAACCAGTAGAGGGAGCTTTTCCTGAAGAAGATTTTTCTTCTTTCTTGTCTACAGATTTGTCATACCTCTAACTTTGAGTTTGCAAACTAATAGTATCTGAGGAAATCATGCAAATTTCCTATGAAGAACTAGAGTTTCCCTGATTAGACATGTGGTCTATCAGTTGTTGTTGAGAGGGAAAAGGATCCGTGAGAATTGTGGGTGTGGGATTATTTTTCAAGAATTGGGTGATTTTGTCACAATGAGGACACTCTTTTGTGAAATGGTCACTTTTGCATAACATACATGGATATTTCACTGTTCTTTTCCCTTTATCGTTCTCGTTGGTGGTTGGTTTTGGATTCTCCTGCTGGTTTCCAGGTTTTTTGTTTTTAGCTTTACCTTTCTTTTTATTGTTGTTAGGAATTTGAATACTCTAAATGGAATTTACCTCAATGGAAACCTTGGGAGTTGAAGGATTAGGGGTGGAAGTCTAGGGTTGCTTGGCATTTTTTGCTCTCGACGGGGGTTGGATTAAACCAACAATCCCATCAGCAGGGGTTTCTACTGGTGGCTTGGCAGGATTGGTGCTTGGGTGAGGAGCTTGAGGGATCAAGTTATACAATGTTCTGGACTGGGAATAGACCAAGTCCAGATATTGGGCTCGACTAATGGCTTTCCCTTCAGTGACGGCACTGCCCATAGCCACATCTTGGGCGATTCGAGGAAACAAAGATTTAGTAAACCAATCAGCTAACAACTGATTCGGGATAGGAGCCTTAATAAGTCTCTCTGCCTTCTCAACTCATGGATATGATCGGATATGTGGATGGAGGTGTTCTGCCACAAAGGAGTTAAGAGATCTGTACCCGTTTCATAATGGATAGGAAGCTGAAAGTGTCACATACCCCAATTTCAAAAAAAAATTTAATGTTATTTGAGGAACATTGTGTTATATTTTATGTTAAGTTTGTAATTGATGACCAAGTGGGGTCAAGAATAATTAATGTAATTCAGAAAATTTTAATTATAAATAAATAAATGATGATACAACAGCTTAGGGAAGCTGTTAAAAGAGTGTTAACTCGTCACTTGGTAGAGGAGACTGGGTGGAGAGTACACTGACAAGTGGCAGCATCCTCAAACTACTTCCAACTGTTGCAGGTGGCAACTTCCCTATATTTGTGATCATGATTCCCCAAGAAAGTAGAATTGGAGCAGGTGGCTCATTAAGTGAAAACTGACCCAGAGGGCCTAGGCATTTTCTATAAAATTTCCCATCGAAGACAACTGAGGCTGCTCATTCTAGGAGGTGATCATTCAGGGTGAATTATTTGCTCATGAGAAATTCGATGGAGGGGATTACTGAAGTGAGATTGAGGGGTTAACTGCTGAGATTGAACTTATTGCAGCTATTAGGCTGAATTTCTTACTGCTGTGAGAATATTTGGATTACTGCGGTAATTTGACCAGTTAGGTGACAGAAGGTCTTAAGGACATATCCTTCACCTAGTACTCTACCAGGAGGACCAAGAAACAGGCTCGCGGTCTTGAGGAAGTGCAGTCTAATCTTTCTCTAGGAGTTGGTTGGGAGGAATAGCCTCTTTAAGTTGTCGTCACCTCATCATTGATAGGTTCTATTTGTTTCATGTTATTATATTTATTTACTGTCTTTAGTAACATGTTTACTACTTTTCAAATACAGGCATGTTAGTATTTTATTAGGGTTTATGAAGAAAAGAGTAACTGTGTATTGATGGACTTAGTAATTGATAGATTATGTTAGAAATAGTAGTAAATATGCTAAATGGGAAGTAAATAGAAATATATTTCCATACTATATTTTTCCACGCCTGGATTAGGAAGTACTCTGGTACAGTTGAGTGTTTAGGTAGATATGATGATTTTTATTTAACCCTGAATGAAAAATGTAACTAAATTCTGCAATAGTTTGCTTATGATTTCATTCTGTAAAGAAACAGTAAACACTTTATATTTTGAATGTATTTAATTCAGACAAGAACTTGACATAGGTATATAAAGATTTTTGGTAATCATACTACATATCAAACTATCTTAATACTATTATTCTTTATAAACACAATAGATACAGTTTAACAAATAAACCTAGGAATAATAAATAGACTATCACTTAGGGTTTAGATTTAGATAGATTTCAATAAATTTTCATTGCGTCAAGAGGCGCTCTACAGCCCAGTATGGGGGAGATCGTGTAACGTGATGTAACGTTACTAACATGTCAGCAAAAAATAATAGTGAAAGTGAATATTATGGGAGAGATCTTGTAATGTGATGTAACATTACTAACATGTCATCAAAAAATAATAGTGAAAGTGAATATTATGGGAGAGATCTTGTAACGTGATGTAACGTTACTAACATGTCGGCAAAAAATAATAGTGAAAGCGAATATTATGGGAGAGATCTTGTAACATGATGTATCGTTACTAACATGTCGGAAAAAAATAATAGTGAAAGCGAATATTATGGGAGAGATCTTGTAACGTGATGTAACGTTACTAACATGTCGGCAATAAATAATAGTGAAAGCGAATATTATGGGAGAGATCTTGTAACGTGATCTAACTTTACTAACATGTCGGCAAAAAATAATAATGAAAGTGAATATTATGGGAGAGATCTTTTAACGTGATGTAACGTTACTAACATGTCAGCAAAAAATAATAGGGATAATAGTAGTGAATATTATGGGAGATATCCTGTAACCTGATGTAAAATTTGTAATATTGAATAACTAATGTAAAAAGTAGTAAATATTTTGTCGGCCTAATAATGTAAGGTCATAACGTTTCATGCTTAATCCCCTATCGCATAATAAGAACTATGGCATAACTTTCTCTATATAAAAAAACCCGAAACTATGGCATGTTTGTTATAAAGTCATTGTTTTCTTCATTATAATAAATACAACTTTCTTGTAAATAAAAAAAATCCAAAACTATGGCATTATAAAGTCATAATTTCCTTTACTAAAATAAATACAACTTTTTGTATATAAACAAACTCAAAACTATGACATGTTCATTATAAAGTCATTGTTATCTTTATTAGAATAAATACAACCTTTTGTCAACCACGTAACTAAATCCCAAAACCCTAAGATTTCACTTGGCTAAGGATGTGGGGAAATTGGAATGATTTTCACAACCAAATATAGAGTTATTTTAATGGCAGATGGTAAACTCCGAGTCATTTAAGTTTTTTCCCAAAATCATGGGATCTTTCCAAGGATCAACAATTCAAATGTAGATCATATCAAGAGGAAGAATATGGACAATGTCTCATACCAATACAGGGTGAATTGATTCCAAAACGAATTGGAATCAACCAAATCTCAAAACGCAAACTATATCTAATGGCATAGGGTTCACATAAGTAGCGTGTTGGATTGGGGAAATCGAAAGTTCAATTTCTAAACATAGATACGCAGTGAAGACAGGTAAGGGTAAAACGTAGGGAAGACACTACACCACGATCCACATAAATTTTGATCTGATTTCAAATCTAAAAACTCAGGAAGAGATTGTTTAAACATTACCGCAAACATATATATATATATATATACTAGATCATGGAGGTTATTCACAAAACCACTTGGAAAATCGTGGTCAAGGTTCAGATATATATATTACAGAAACGTAGACCTGTTTCCATACTTTGCATCCCACTCATCCAATTAAACCAAAAACATGTATAAGATCAACACAATAAGTCTTAATTCAAAATGCAGGTATTAGAAAATTAAATGCAGAGGAATCAACAAGTTAACAGAGCATGAAACCAATAATCCAGATATGAAATGCAATTATAAAAATGTAGATGTCATCAAAACTCATACAGAGATATACAAACAATGATCTAAATATATTGAGCTCTAGCTCCCCGATCCACGAATGGTTTCCACCCCTTCTCACTCGAAATATTTTCACTGTCATTTAGTAGCAACAATGCATCACAACCCTCCACCAAAAAGTCATGGAAATGAAGCATGAGTAAAAAGCGTTGTTGCTCCCACCAGCTTCCTTCTTGACGACCTTCTATACATTTGATTCCACTACCAAGTGGTGCAAAAACACTTCCAAGTGTTTGATATTTAGTCCATCAAGAAGACAAATGGGAAAAGTGACTTTCCATGCCGAGGCAGACCCTCCCACAAATCATGGAAGCGTATCTTTTCCAGTCACGAACTGAGGGATGTTACACATAAAAATGTGTGTTACAATGTAATATGTATTATGTGAATGTATACTGAAATAGATTCACGTTATTTGAATTTGAGAACATGTTAAGCATTAGTACAATCTCACACAAGAAAACTCTTAATGCAATTAAACCAAAACAAGATACATTCTAGCACACAAATCTTTAGATGTCCCAAATTGTAAATATTCAACCACAGAAAACTGACATTACTAATGCAGTTTCATGCATATTTGAAAGACAAGATCATGCACACTACAAATCTTATGCTCTTCCAACAATTTTTTTCAGACACTTCTTTTGTATATATCATGCGTGTCTCCTTATTATGTAGGAGGAAAATAGATACACAATAAAAAAAAATCTTTCATAAATATATAGGTAGTAAAGCTCTGTTTAGAATGAGTTTTACGAAAAAAAAGTGCAGAGCCACCAAAGACAAGAGATTAGCAAAAGATATATATCCCAAAACAATGATATTACTATATATTCAACTATAAGTTATAGTTGATATTTATATATGGAAAACATGGAAATTTGACAACTATATGTGGTCAATTAACTGAAATTAACATCTTTTTACTCAACTTTATACCAGGGAATTGACCTATATAAGATAAATTTGTAACAAGCATATTCCTAACAAAGGTTTGTGAGGTGCAAGGTTCAATCCTCCTAGATCAACTTTTTGTCTTAAAAAATATTAAATTTAGATATGTCACGGGTATATATAAAAAATATTTTCCATGCATAATAGGAACTACCTGTGCTATATTGGTGAGGGTGTTGGAATAATGGGTGTGAGGTGCAAGGTTCAATCCTCCTAGATCACCTTTTTTGTCTTGAAAATATATACTTATTACGTACATCATGATAATCCTCATAATTATATCTATGTTTTCAAGTTAACCTATTCCTTACAATGTTGATCAAACTCCAATTTTGTGTCACTACCCATGACTGCAACTAGCCTAGATCCAAATCCTAGGCTCTATCAAGCGCTGAGAGAGATCAAATCTCCCGAGGTGCAAACATCTCCTCGAAAATCTCCTTGAGTGCAATACCTGAGAAGAGGTTTGCACCTCGGGAGATTTGATCCCTCTCGGCGCTTGATAGAGCCTAGGATTTGGATCTAAACTGGTAATAATTTATTCCCAAACAATATTTCTCTCGGTATTAAGACAGAAGTTTGTACTGTAACCTCAAGGAAACTACCTAGGTTATTGAAAGACAAATTTAATCATATTCTCAAGCATGCAGTAATTACCCTAAAATCTTCCTTTATAAGAATTATAACAGCTGTAAAAAACATTGAAGGAAAAATAATAAAACGGAGCTAAGAATTTTCCATGTAAAATTTATTCTTTCACCGAACTGTGGGGTATACTTAAAAATTAACCCTTATGAGCCAAATAGAGTAATAATAGTACTCTTAACACAGTAAAAATTTCCACAAATACTTTGCACTGTAAATCCTTTTAATTACATGATAATAATTAAAATAGTACTATAACCATTTATTAAAAACAAAATCAAATAAGAAGAAAATGACTTATTTCCTTTAGAATTATAGGTTAAGACTGAGGCCTGTCCAAATCTTAGCTAAAACAAAGTAATATATATAGAACAGTAACAACTCATTAATGACAGGTAAAAAACCTTATCAGGTTACATGTCTCGACTGGTTAACAGTCTTCCTCTTCCTTTAAAATCTACTTTTAAAAACTAAAAATTAACCAGATAGGGGTCGATAGCCTTGTGGGGCTTAGAGATGAGCTCTATCAAAAGAAGTAAAAGAATTTTACATTGTTCAAGCTGTAAAGGATTAGAATTAAAAGTATTTACCATGACTACTATAGCCATCATCCTCCCTGCACAAATTAGCCTCTAAGGGTTTCGAAGCTCATACAAAAACAAGCAAGCAAGAAACAAAAAGCTAGTAGGTAAACCGAGGTCGTGCCTTTTTCAACTGCAAATAACCTAAATTCCAACCACCAAAACAAATTGCAGGAAGAAACCCCCGTTTGCAACCGGGGCTTACCAAATGTATGCTCAAGTGGAATGTTGAAGGAGTAAGCTCGTTTCCACCTTCAGAACCAAGAGAAGGACCTGCAAGCTTACAAACCTTTTTTCTATCATTACAAATCTTTCATAAAATTTGTAAAATGATTGTATAAAGAAATTAAACTATAAACAAAATGAGTGTAAGTCTTTACCTGTTAAAGTTTCAGGATAAAGCTGAGCTAAAACGGTCACCTTAAATCATGTTGGCACCGTGCCAGAAGACAAGAAGACACTGAGTCACTACTACAAAGGAAAACAAGAAAATCAACTCAACTGGATGAAGAAATACTCCTACTCGAGCTCTGTCAATCAGTTTGCAGGCTCAATACAAACACAGTCCTCGAGTCTTGAAGATAAACCAGTAACTACACTCCCTGTAAACTAATTCAACCTCTAAAGACCAAAAACCACTCACGGCCCCTCTCAAGATAATCACAGTGTTGGATTATGGAAGCAAGCTATCAAATTTGAAGGTGGTTACAAGTCTTCTATGGCCGCGAGCTCTCAACTCAGCCAACAAGACGGAGGAACCCTCACTCTGCAAAACAAATGCATAGGGTATTGGAGTTATAATTCAACCCTTGTGTGGATAAAACCATCCCATGTGTCCTTCTAAATATTTCCTCCAACGTGCGTAGTGTTCCATAGTCAGTGCTGTAACAAAATGATTTACAATCAACCAATGATCATTATAAACCACACATTATATGATTTCCCATAATTTGATATTACCATGGTGTATTTTTACTTAGGGAATCGACTATAGGATATAACATGAATATTTATGTTTATTCTAGAGTTTTTCTTTGATAATAAAACAAGTTGGATAGTTATGTTTCTTAGCTAGGTTTGATGGAAATGGTGAGAAGAACATGTGTAACTTATAACCATTGTAAGAAGAAGAGCTATGGACTCTTGGAACTTAGCCTTGAGTTATTTTTGAAGGAGTGTTCGGTTAACTAAAAACCAAAAACGTTAAAGAAATCCCAATAAAATTCTAACAACTTAATGATGAATTTATAATTAAAAGCATAAGTAACCTAATCATTCTTTGAGAGAAGGATGTTTATAGAGTCCTGAAGTGAAGGTGGCTACGAGAAACACCAAATAGTATGGAGTGAACTTAATCCCAAACTATGAGCTATATTCTCTCTATGGAAATTATAAATAACCATTACGATAAACAAAAATAACAGTTTTCGTTATATTTTTAAAGTATAATATTCAGTCGATTGGAGGAACTTTGGATAGTACTTGTTCTTGCAAAGTTTTAACCCATGTTTATGTAGTTGGTAAATTTCATTATGGATTTAGTTATAAATACAAACTATGGAGTTGTAACGACAAAAAAATATTAACATTACCTCCTTGAAGACAAGCAGCATATTAAAACATTTTCTAAGACTAGCATCTTAATCATGCTAGGGAAAGTAGCTTCTTGACTTGAAATTAAATAACACCCTACTAGGTCATATGCTTACCTGCTAAACCTATAAGGAACCAGCAGTCCATTTGAGTTAGCTAAAAGCTAAGTAAGCCCCGATCACACACAAGAATTCTTCCCTACTTGACAAAAGATAAACATCAATATATCTAGTAGCAGCAAAATTCAAGTCCTTTTCTAAATCTGATAGAATTATAGCTGCTAAGTCATTAATTGCATTAACACAAGTTTTTAAGATTACACCTTTTAGTTTATATGTTCTTATAAAGAAGCAATCCCATGTTCTTTTATAACTATTTCATTTTCTGATAACCATTAGCAGGTACTTAGCTGTGACTTTAGACATTTTATGTCACTTGAAAATTTTTAAATTTTTACGAATTTTTGGGATATTACATGTGGTATCAAAGCACAAGATTCAAACACTAGGCCTGAATGTAGCTCAACTTGCTTATGTGGAACAGTAAATTTAAATAAATATGCTGATATTGTTTTCTTTGAATGATACACCCAGATAATTTAGTTTCTAATTTAATGACAGGTATGGATAGATTGGAAGAATATGTGGATGAGGAATATCCTTACATTGAACGAAATAATATTCAAAAAGAACCTATACAAGAAGAGATAACTAATAATTCTTTTGAACTACTACAAACAGTTAAGGAATTGAAATCAGATATGGAATCGGTTAAGAAAGAAAATGAGAGGATTCTGAGAGCTCAAGAGGAGCTAAATCAGATTTTAATAGAAAGATTTCATACTAAGGGAAAAGGTAAAAGAACAGAGTCTGAAGATATAGGTTATCAACATAAAGATAAAAAGACTAACCAAGTTAAAAATGAAAGTAGCTCATCTTCTGAAGTATATGGTGATTTACATAAACAAAACTTTCATTATTCTAGTGACAGTAGTGAAGATAACCACCATACTAGGAAGAGAAAATTTAAACCTTATGAAGAAATCTCTTGGGAGTTCAAGAAGATCAAGCTGCCAACCTTTAATGGACAAACTGAGAAGGGGGGAGAAGTAGAATCCTGGCTATCTAGGATGAAGAAATACTTCCAAATTTATAACTACTCTAATCAACTAAGGGCCAAGATGGCTATTTATAATCTTACGGGAAAAGCAGATATATGGTGGAAGGACTTAAAAAGAGTAAAAGGTATAAGGGAGAAAAACATAAATTGGAGTAGATTTAAGAAATATTTCAAAAAGAAATTTTTATCTGAACAGTACTATGAGAAAAGGGCTAAGAAATTCTACAAGATAAAACTGGGTACAATGAATATCAAAGAACTGAATAGTAAATTTCTAAGTCTACTCAAGTATGTGCCATATGTTGTGGATGAGAAACCTAAGGTATAGTGGTTTCTCAGCTGTTTACCTTATCATATAGAGGATAGAATTGAGTATGACAATCCGAAAACATTAGAAGAAGAAATAAGAAAAGTGAATTTCTGTTATGAATAGAATCGTAAAAAGGAGAGCATGGCCAAATGAAAGGCCAAAAGGAATAATAACTTTGAATAGAAAAAGAAAGAGTTTGTGCCTAATCAAAATTCTAAGAATAATAACACCAGAAATTTTCCTAGTAAAAATTTCCAAGTAAAAAAAAGTAATTCACAGACCAATCCAAATAATCAAAGGAATAAAGAATATGCTAACAACCACGGTAACTATACAAAGAACTTTGAACGAAAGGAACCCATAAAGTGTTGGGAATGCAATGGTCCGCATTATGCATCAGTCTGCCCCAATCGGAAGAAGACTGTTAGCAACATACACATAATACAAGAGGAGATGATTGTAGGGTGATGTAGTGAGGACAATGCCCAGGATCAATGCAGCATTAGAGAACCGTCAAGCAGAATATCAAACTTCCATGGTGGAAGCGGAAGGTAAGATAAATCAAATACCTATATCTATTTTAATTGATCTAGGAGCTAGTTTAAGCTATATTTCTCCTAATTTAGTAGAAAAGTATAAGCTTCCAGTTGAAAATTTTTCATGTTCTTGGTTAGTTCATCTAGCTACTGGTGCAAAGAGAAAGGTAATTAGCTTTGTTAAGAATTGTGTAGTAACTATGGATTAGTTTGAAACTTTTGTTAAGCTGAATGTACTACCTTTAGGTTCATATGATATATTAATTGGTATAGATTGGTTAGAGCAGCATAGGGTGGTCTTGAATTGCTTTGATAAAACATTTACTTGCATAAATAACGATGGAAAGTTAATAAATGTAAGGGGAATCCCTAGGAAAACAACCACAAGGAATATTTCTACTTTACAGCTTAAGAGAGTTGTTAGGAAAGGTTGTAAATCTTATGCAATAATAGTAATTGATGAAGAAAACCTTAACAACTTAGATAAATTAAAATTGGAAGATATTTCGATTCTAAGGGAATATTCAGATGTATTTCTGGAAGAAATTATGGGATTGCCTCCGAAACAGGAATTAGATTTTACTATTGAGCTGGTACCTGGTGCAGTGCCCAGCTCAAAAGCCCCTTATTGGATGAATATACTAGAATTAAATGAAATTAATTCACAGTTAAAAGAACTTATTGATAAGAATTACATTAAACCCAATGTGTCTCCCTGGGGGGCACCTGTCATCTTTGTTAAGAAGAAGGATGGAACTTTACGACTATGTATAGATTATCATCAATTAAATAAAATGACTATCAAGAACAGATACCCGCTACCTTGTATAGATGATCTATTTGATCAGCTACGTGGAGCCACAGTGTTTCCAAAGATTGATTTACAGTCTAGATACCACTAGGTCTGAATCAAAGACGAAGACATCTTTAAAACAACCTTTAGAACTCGATATGGAAATTGCGAGTTTGTCGTTATGCCCTTCAGTCTTAGTAATGCTCCAGCTATTTTTATGTGTTTGATGAATAATGTAATACACAAATATCTAGATAAATTTGTGGTTTATTTATTGACGACATCTTAATTTACTCAAAATCTAAAGAAGAACATAAAGAACACTTAAAAATTGTTTTACAAGAGTTACGAGAGCATCAATGTTTTGCAAAATTTAGTAAATGTGACTTCTTTAAAGATAAAATCCAGTATTTAGGTCATGTGGTGACTAAAGACGGAATTTATGTTGACCCCGAAAAGATAAAGGAAATTGAAGATCGGCCAGTCCCAAAACACGTAACTAACATCCGATCATTCATGGGTATTGGTTGTTATTACCGTAGATTCATTGAAGGGTTTTCAAGAATTGCAAATCCTATAACCTCTTTGCAGAAAAAGGGGAAGAAATTCAATTGGAATCAGAAGTGTAAAGACAATTTTAAAAAGTTAAAAACATTATTAACCACTGCACCAATTCTAAGAATTGCTGACCCCAATAAAGATTTCATAGTATGTACTGACGCATGCAATGACGGTTTAGGTGGAGTATTAATTCAGGAAGGACACGCCATTTCATATGAGTCTAGGAAGCTGAAGATTCATGAAAAAAAATATGCAACCTATTAATTAGAATTAGTTATTGTCATACATGCCTTAAAGATGTGGCGTCATCATTTAATTGGAAGGAAGTTTATATTAATGACAGATAATAAAGGATTGAAATACCTGTTAGATCAGCCTAACTTGAATTCTAGGCAAGCTAGCTTTTCTAAGTGAATACGATTTTGAAATTCAACACATTAAAGGAAAGGAGAATAAAGTTGCTGATGCATTAAGTAGAAATGCAAAGCTGAATTTTACAGAAGCCATCAACACTTATACAACAGACTTGGAAGAACAACTTGAAGTTGGAATAGAACAAGATGAAAATTACAAGCAAAAGTAAAAGAGAATTTAATAGAAATTCTAAGTACAGGGTACAGCTTGAATGAAAAAGGATTATTACTGTATAAAGATAGATTATATGTACCTAATGTACCTAAGATTAAGCTATTAATTTTAAACGAAATTCATAAAATTCCTTATTCAAGGCCCGGGTTATCAGAAAACTATAACAATGCTAAGAAAGGATTATTTCTGGCCAAACATGAAAAATGAACTGACATAATATATTGCTAGATGCTTCAAATGTCAACAAGTAAAAACTGAACATCAGCATCCAACTGGGCTACTTCAGTCATTTCCTATTCCTAGCTGGAAATGGGAGATAATTAGCCTTGATTTTGTTACAGGATTACCTACAAATCAGAACTTAAATGACTCAATAATGGTAGTGGTTGACAAATTGAATAAGGAAGCCCATTTTATACCTGTAAAAACTACTTATAAAGTTGCAAATATTGCTGATATTTTCTTTTTAAAAAAAAATTGGTTGCATGGAATACCGAAGATGATAATTTCAGACTGAGACCCTAAATTTACAGGTAATTTTTGGAAATCTTTGTTTAAAGGATTAAATACTACATTAAAATTTAGTACCTCTTTCCATCCTCAAACTGATGGAAATACTGAAAGAGTAAATCAAGTCTTGGAGGATCTACTCAGAATGTACGTAAAGGAGCATATTAAGTGGGAAGATTATTTACACCTGGTAGAATTTGCTTACAATAATCATTATCAACCTTCAGCTAGGTATAGTCTTTTCAAAATTATGTATGGAAGGAAATGCAATACTCCCATCTCTTGGAGTAATCAGTAGACAGGTTAGTATTAGGACCTGAATTATTGAAACAAATGGAGTTAATTGTAAAACAGGTTCAAGGTAATTTGAAAATTGTGCAAGATTGACAAAAAAGTCAAGCAAACCTTAAACGAACTCCAAAGGAGTTCCAGGTAGGTGAACATGTTTTTATTAAGGTGATACCCAAAAATAGTTCTCTGAGGCTGGGTAGTTGTGCCAAGGTAGCACCTCGATATTGTGTTCCTTTTGAAATATTGTTTAGGATAGGACAGGTAGCATATCAGTTAGCTCTACCACCAAATCTAAGAGTTCACAATGTTTTTCACATTTCTATATTAAAAAAATATGTACATGATGCTACTCATGTTATTAATTCAAATGATGTGCAGGCGGAACCTGAAGGAGAATTTCTAGTGGAACCGGATTTTATCCTCGAACGAAGGGATATCTTGCTTCGGAATCGCACCATTGGTTAGGTGAAGGTGCAATGGAAGCACCTTATTCCAGAAGAAGCCACCTGGGAATTGGAAAGTCATATTTAGGTTGCATATCCAATTCTACTTCAAGGGAACTCTGAGGATGAGGAATAAATAACATCGAGGATGATGTTATAAATTAAGAGGGTGTGTATTTCACATGCCCCAATTTGCAAAAACAATTTAATGTTATTTGAGAAACATTGTGTTATATTTTATGCTAAGTTTGTAATTGATGACCAAGTGGGGTCAAGAATAATTAATGTAATTCAAAATATTTTAATTATAAATAAATAAATGATGAGACAATAGCTTAGGGAAGCTGTTAAAAGAGTGTTAACTACTCACTTGGTGGAGGATACTGGGTGGAGAGTACACTGACAAGTGGTAGCATCCTCAAACTACTTCCAATTGTTACAAGTGGAAACTTCCCTATATTTGTGGTCATGATTCCCCAAGAAAGTGCAATTGGAGCAGGCGGCTCATTTAGTGAAAACTAACCCAGAAGACCTAAGCATTTTCTATAAAATTTCCCATTGAAGAAAGTTGAGGCTAGTCATTTTGGGAGGTGATCATTCAGGGTGAATGCGTTCCTCATGAGAAATTAGATGGAGGGGATTACTGAAGTGAGTTTGAGGGGTTAACTGCTGAGATTGAACTTATTGCAACTATTAGGCTGAAGTTCATACTGTTGTGAGTAGATTTGGATTACTAAGGTAATTTGAACAGTTAGGTGACAAAAGGTCTTAAGGACATATCCTTCACCCAGTACTCTACCAGGAGGACAAGGAAATAGGCTCAAGGGTCCTGAGGAAGTGCAATCTAATCTTTCTCTAGGAGTTGGTTGAGAGGAACAAACTCTTTAAGCTGTTGTCACCTCATCATTGACAGGTTCTATTTGTTTCATGTTCTTATATTTATTTACGGTCTTCAGTAAAATGTTTACTAGTTTTCAAATACATGCATGTTAGTATTTTATTAGGGTTTATGAAGAAAAGAGTAACTGTGTATTGATGGACTTAGTAATTGATAGATTATGTTAGAAATAGTAGTAAATATGCTAAATGGGAAATAAATAGAAATAGATTTCCATATTGTATTTTTAATGCCTGGCTTATGTAGTACTCTAGTACAGTTGGGTGTTTAGGTAGATATAATGATTTTTATTTAACCCTGAATGAAAAATGTAACTAAATTCTGCAATAGTTTGCTTATGATTTTATTTTGTAAAGAAACAGTAAACACTCTATCTTTTGAATGTATTTAATTCAAAAAAGAATTGAACATAGGTATATAAATATTTCTAGTAATCATACTACATATAGAACTATCTTAATACTATTATTCTTTATAAACACAATAGATACAGTTTAACAAATAAACATAGGAATAATAAACAGATTATCACTTGGGGTTTAGATTTAGATAGATTTCAAGAAAATTTTCATAATAATTTATTTCCAGACAATATTTGTCTCGGTATTAAAACAGAAGTTTCTACGGTAACCTCAAGGAAACTACCTATGTTATTGAAAGATAAACTTAATCCTATTCTCAAGCTTGTAGTATTTACCCTAAAATATTCCTTTATAATAATTATAACAGCTATAAAAATCATTGAAGGAAAAATAATAAAACAGAGCTAAGAATTTCCCATGCAAAATTTATTCTTTCTCTGAACTGTAGGGTATGCTTAAAAATTAATCCTTATGAGCCCAAAAGAGTAATAATAGTACTCTTAACACAGTAAAAATTTCCACAAATACATTGCAGTGTAAATCCTTTTAATTACATGATAATAATTAAAATAGTACTATAACCATTTATTAAAAACAAAATCAAATAGGAAGAAAAATGGCTTATTGCCTTTAGAATTATAGGTTAAGACTCAGGCCTATCCAAATCTTAGCTAAAACAAAGTAATATATATAGAACAGTAACAACTCATTAATTCTGGGTAAAAACCCTTATCAAGTTACATCTCTCAATTGGTTAATAGTCTTCCTCTTCCTTTAAAATCTATTTTTATATCTAAAAATTAACCAGACAGGGGTCGACAGCCTCGTAGGGCTTAGAGCTAAGCTCTATAAAAAGAAGTCAAAGAAGTTTACATTGTTCAGGATGTAAAGGCTTAGAATTAAAATTATTTACCATGGCTACTATAGCCTTCATCCTCCCTGCACAAATTACCCTCTAAGGGTTTCGAAGCTCATACAGAAACAAGCAAGCAAGAAACAACAAGCTTGCAGGTAAACCGAGGCCATGCCTTTTTCAACCACAAAGAACCTAACTTCCAACCGCAAAAACAAATTGCAGGAAGAAACCCTTGTTTGCAACCGGGGCTTACCAAAGGTATGCTCAAGTGCAATGTTGGAGTAAGCTCGTTTCCACCTTCAGAACCGAGAGAAGGACCCGCAAGTTTACAATCCTTTTTTTATCATTACAAATCTTTCATAAAATTTGAAAAACCATTTTATAAAGAAATTAACCAATAAACGAAACGCGTGTAAGTCTTTACCTCTTAAAGTTTCAGGATAAAGCTGAGGTAAAACGGTCACCTTAGATCGTGTTAGCACCGTTCCAGAACATAAGAACACTGAGTCACCATTGCAAAGGAAAATGAGAACATCAACTCAACCGGATGAAGAAATACTCCTGCTCGAGCTCTATCAATCAGTTTGCAAGCTCAATACAAACACAATCCTCGAGTGCTGAAGATTAACCAATAACTACACTTGTTGTAAACTACTTCAACCTCTAAAGACCAAAAACCACTCACGACCTCTCTCAAGACAATCACAGTATTGGAATATGGAAGCAAGCTGTCAAATTTGAAGGTGGTTACAGGTCTCCTATGGGCGTGAGCTCTCAGCTCGGCCAACAAGACAGAGGAACCCTCGCTCTGCAAAATAAATGAGTAGGGTTTTGGAGTTATAAGTCAACCTTTGTGTGGATAAAACCATCCCACGTGTCCTTCTAAATATTTCCTCCAATGTGGGTAGAGTTCCATAGTCAGCGTTGCAACAAAATGATTTACAATCAACCAACGATCATTATAGACCATACATTATATGATTGCCCATAATTTGATATTACCATGGTGTATTGTTACTTAGGGAATCGACTATAGGATATAACATGAATATTTATGTTTATTCTAGAGTTTTTCTTTGATAATAAAACAAGTTGGATAGTTATGTTTCTTAGCTACGTTTGATGGAAATGGTGAGAAGAACATGTGTAACTTATAACCATTGTAAGAATAAGAGCTATGGACTCTTGGAACTTAGCCTTGAGTTATTTTTGAAGGAGTGTTCGGTTAACTAAAGACCAAAAATGTTAAAGAAATCCCAATAAAATTCTAACAACTTAATGATGAATTTATAATTAAAAGCATAAGTAACTTGATCATTCTTTGAGAGAAGTATGTTTATAGAGTCCTCAAGTGAAGGTGGCTGCGAGAAACACCAAACAGTATGGAGTGAATTTAAGCCCAAACTGTGAGCTATATTCTCTCTATGGAAATTATAAATAACTATTACGGTAAACAAAAATAGCAATGTTCTTTATATTTTTAAAGTATAATATTCAGTCGATTAGAGGAACTTTGGATAGTACTTGTTCTTACAAAGTTTTAACCCATGTTTACATAGTTGGTAAACGTCATTATGGAGTTAGTTATAGATACAAACTATGGATTTGTAACGACAGAAAAAGATTAACATTACCTCCTTGACGACAAGCAGCATATTAAAAATTTTTCTAAGACTAGCATCTTAATCATGCTAGGGGAAGTAGCTTCTCAACTTGAAATTAAATAACACCCTATTGGGTCATACGCTTACCTGCTAAACCTGTAAGGAGCCAGCAGTCCAATTGATTTAGCCGAAAGATAAGTAATCTCCAATCACACACAAGAATTCTTACCTACTTGACAAAAGATAAACATCAGTATATCTAGCAGCAGCAAAATGCAAGTCCTTTTCTAACTCTGATAGAATTACAGCTGCTAAGTCATTAATAGCACTAACACAAGTTTTTAAGATTACACCTTTAAATTTACATGTTCTTATAAAGAAGCGATCCCATGTTCTTTTATAAACTGTTTCATTTTTCGATAACCATTAGCAGGTACTTAGCTGCGACTTTAGACATTTTATGTCACTTGAAAAATTTTAAATTTTTACTAATTTTTGGGATATTACAGAAAGTGTGTAAGAAACACAGTTGCCAATGAGCCAAAATCCACAAATGAATGTTGTGGAAGTTCAATGTACCATTTCGCGGGGGTACGGGTCAAAGTTTGGTGGAAGAGTCTTAAACAAATTGAATCATCCCTAAGGGAGTTCGAAGAACACCACAAATGGAATACCATGACATGGTGTTTCGGATTGTCTCCCTGCTTCCCATTGAACTTTGGAATGTCCTATGTTAACTTTACCGAAATGGGAGGCCATGAGGGGTTATGTCGAATGGGATCATTAATCAAATTGGATAAATTAGGCAAGTCCAAAGTTGCTAGGAAAGGTAACTGGTGATTAGGTTGCACATACTATTAGTATTGATATGGCATATAAGTACCAATAGGACCATAAGTAGACTAATAAACAGGTTGTTGTGATCAAGAACCGCCAGAAGCTCCACCCATGAGGGGTTGATTTTCGGGATTAGGGCCATTAGGACCACTAGGGCCTCCAGGACCACCAAGACCACCAGGAGGAGGAACACCAGACACTCTAGGACCCCTAGGAGGTAGACCTCTGGAGCCTCCAGAACCACTAGGAGGAGGGCCACTAAACCCTCTGATACGATTAGGAGGGAATCCACCAAGCACCCTAGGACCACCAGGACCATTAGGACCATAAGGAGGAAAGCCACTAGATCCTCCAAGGCCATTAGGCCCCCTAGGGGGAGGACCTCCATAAGGTGGTCCTACGTCACCCCTCGTAGTATGTATAGGTATCGCTCCCATAGCTGGCATGTAGGACTAGTTAGGTTGCCCCCATGGCATGAAAGTATTACTAGGATATGGAATTCTAGCATAAGTCATTTCTGTAGGGTTAGGTTGGTAATTAATATTTCCTACAGGTACTTGATTTGCTATGTAACCATACCCCCAAGAGGTTTGATTGCTTACAGGTTGTGCCCCCAAGGGATGACCTGAACTGGATGGGGGGTTAACCACACTCGTGTGGGTAGGAGGGACATAAAATGTAGATTTCTCTATACTAGAGGTCTGCCCATGACTAGCTACAATTCTAGTGACATATAATGTAGGTCATGCCAGGGTTTCCCCCTGGCACTAGAAGGTATTGATGAAATGGAAATTGAATGTTGTGCCCCAAGTGCAAAAGACCTAGGAGGATTTGGAACATACATAATATGGGAGGTGGTGGGGTTGTTAGTTTGACCTGGATTATGTGGAGTCATGGTGCGATCTAGAATAGGTTCAATGGGCCTCATAGAATCAACAAGTGAGCGATATCCCACAGGAAAAACTGATGAACGAGGTGGTGGTGTACCCAATATGTTATCTATTTTCTTCTCAATTTCTTGTACATGGAGAATAGCTGGCTGGTATTGTCTACGTTCTTCTTCGTTTGGTGAAACTTCTTTAGAATATGTTAAACAGGTTCCAAACGAAGCAATGGCCTGCCCTATAGAGGTATCCCAAAATGGAGCATTAGGACCATAATCTGGACCGTTATTATCATCAACATGACCTTCTATGGGAGAATGGAACAAAGTATTACCCCTTGAAGGTTGTTGGACCAAGGGAGGCACGTGAGAAGGATATGGATCTCCACTCTCTGCAACCACATTTTCTCCGACTTGGGAGTTGGTAGCAGCTCCTTGGTCGATAGCTTCCATAGGATTTTCCCCTGAAACAGGAATAAAATCAGGTGGCAAGCTCTGTACTCTTCTCGACTATCTTAATTCATCCAATTTGTATAGTTCCTATCTAACATAGGGTCTCAAAACTCGAAAACACACCAAAAATTTCCCTACTCAAGATATAGGCCAAACAAGCAAACTTAAATGACAAGAGGAGTTCAGATAGTCAAGTCTCTCACCAGGATTGTCAAGAAGGTGCCACTCGCGATATACCTCAAGGGTACGTGTGTAGTAATCTCCCTGAATGTTGTTTTTAGTGTATGGCCAAAGGGCTTTTCTCAGATAGATAAGGTATCCTAGTGGGGTCTCCTAATATATGCAAGGTATGTGGGAGTTCAAATCGATAGTAGTGTTGTCTAATGCATAATCGTACACAAGGGGCCTTCCTATATATAATAGATTACATGAAGTACCTTTCTATATACCTCAAGGGTATGCAAAAGGCCGTTTGATATACTGATAGTACGTGGAAGAACCGCGTGAGTCCAAGGATGTATTGCGGACAAGTAATGACAGCTCCTACGCTTAACGACACCCGAACACATCTCTAACCTACCACCTAAATTGCTATGTAAATTTTAGCCTATAACTACTAATAATTTTAAAGTGGATGGTTAGGTGAATGCATGGAATTTTGACAGAAAAAGTAAAACCATGCAGAATGTAGATGCAAATATTTCACTTTACTGTTCCAGGTATGCCTACCTACGGGAGGGAAAGAGAGTATTTTCGTTTCGTTTTGAAAACCAAAAATTCCCAAACAACTACTTTGAACAAATCAAATCTAAATACAAGCAACACATTCCAAACTCATTTTTATTTTTGAAAGCAATCAAAGGGGTAAGAGTCTCTTTTCCTAAAAGAAAAACAACAAGCACTCTACATGCATATGCACTCTATTTTTTTTATTTTTCTTGAAACATAGATAGATCTAACTTAAAAGTACACTATTTTTTATTTTGATGAGATATTACTAATGCAAGAGAGACAAAAGAACAAAGAGAACCTGAAATCTTGTGAGGCTAATCAGAGATCCAATGCCCTATGCTCAATAATGATAATGACCTAATCTCAATAAAAAAAAAAGTTTTTAAAAGCAAAAAGAAGTCCTCTATGGAAAAAATGAAATTAAGATGATAAGCAAATGATTTTTCTTTCAGTCTTTATAAAAGATATGAAAAGAGAACTAACTGAAACCTAAGCTTTCAAAAAATTCCTTTCAAAATCACAACCAACAAGCATGAAAGCAAATGAATAATCAACAATCCTAATCTAGCTTTTGAATTCTTCAACCAAACCAATTTTTTACCACGGAATTTTCAACCATGAGCATACAGATTCAAAACACAAGCCTGATAGTGCAGGGCTGAAAGCAAAGAAAATATAACATTTTGCAAAAATAGAAGAAAAAAAACTAGTTATGGAACAAGGCCTACCTAGCACTGTGCTGGAGGGGTCTTAACAAAGCGGTTCTAGATGAGCATCGCTTCTAGATAAAGGGACTCAGGTGGTGGCACCGCTTATGGATAACAGAGTTCAGGCGGTGGTACCGCTTGTTTCCAACAACACATGTGTGGTTCCCTGAGTAGATCCAAAACACAAGGAGAACGAGAAATCAAGTTAGAAATTGATCAAATCAAGGTAAATATTGAGGAATTGATGGTAAAAAAGAGCATATAAAGTCGAAATGGTTCAAATATGAACATATCTAAAAGTTTCAAACCAAAATTCACTAAGTTAGATGGTAGATCTAACTGAAGAGAGTTGGAGATGGAGCCTGGATTCGAGCAAGGGTACTGAGGAAGATCGGATCAACCAAAATTTGATTTGTTCCCCAGTAGAGTTGCCATATTTGTTATCAGGAATATTTCACCTTCTACGGACAGAAGTTGTTCCTCTGGTCTGAATGGTTCAAATCTAGAACAAATGAGTGAACGACAAAGGATGAAGACCTTCCCTAAATGTTGTAAACACATGGAATACTGCTTTGATCATGAACCTGTGTACCTGCAAACATTTTAAACAAACAATCACATCAAAGCTACCATAAAATCATCTACACATCCATACTAGTGACTAAGGAATCCAGTAACATATACATGTGAAATCAAAACAACATATATGTGGAACGAAAATCAGCTTTGCATTAAGAATCAATGAATAATTTTACAACCATTGCCTTAGTGTCGACAAAATCCTCCATAAGACAAACACTTCATCCCCAAAAGCTCCAACTTGCTCTCTTGTGCTCTCCAAGGAATGGACTAGGTAGTCAATTCAGCAGCATAACAATACCATTCATTTCTCTCCCTCAACTATGGATATGAGCTTCTATTTATCAGGCTCAATGGATAGGGATAGTTGAGAGAATTATGGGTGACGTGGCTCCAAGATCCTACCAAGGGGGATCTCAAGCTCAAACTAACCCATATTGATAGGGATAAGGGAGGAAATAAGGCTCATGATCTAGAATCCTCGAAAAACTTCTCTTTTTTCCATTTTACCCAGGGTAACACTTTTGTTCCCTTATGACAGAGCGGTTTAGGTGAGAACCGCTTTAACAACAAAGCCTATAGGCGGTGGCACCGCTTCCCAATAAAAAAACACAAGCGATACTGAAGAAGGTATCTCTCATCAGCCAAAGGGTACGCGTGGTGCTAGGTTTTTTAAAGTATAATTAACATCCAGAGCAAGTTTTCACTCCAAGTTTTGGGATTAAGAGAAAACACAGGGGTTAAGGATCTCATCACATGAAGGTGACAGGATTTAGGTATAACAATATCTACTTTACGCTCTTTCTTTTCTTCATATTTAATCTTCCCATTTCACCCATTTAAGAGAACCACTTCTTACTAACAATAAAGCAATTGCAGTGACTAACAATATTGAATACTTAACTATGCCAAAGTACATAGCTTGCTAAGTTTGGAAAAAAAGTATCCAAGTGACTAGACTAATATATGGAGATAATTTCTTCTATAGAACACATAGCTTGTTGAACCCAAGAGGACCTAGGATATTTCTTTAAATATTGAACATAAACAGAAGTTAGCCATACAAGTGACCTTCACAAACTTACAAAATATTACATAAAGTAACATGTAATTGATGCTCTCCAAGCGCGACAAGTCATATTAGATTGACCTTATTAAGAAAAACCTATAACTAATGTTGCGAGAGCAGGAAGGGTCACATCAACATATAACAAACTTAAACATGATTAAATTAGCAATATGTTCTGAGGCCATGGAGAACAACAAATTTGAATTATGTTAGTCTATTCAATAAATGGCTAGTTCTTTGTGGTTCTACATCATCTGATTTTAGTTATTCACCATATAATTCTACAAAATCTTCAAAAATGCACACTGAATAAAAATAATGGAATTCCACACAGAAAACTACACAACCATCAAACCCAATTTGAAAAAAATGAATAAAATGCACTTCTCGACCCTTTTGCAGACAACATAGAGAACAAAATCGATGAAATCGGCCCATATGCAAAGGTAGCAATCTGAATAGAAGAATATTAGATATGCCAAAAATTGAGAAGTGATCTCCCACGGTGTCCACAAAAACAAAAGTAAGCATGGATTTCCTTGGTGGCATGATGGCTTGCTATTTCTGTCAAAATATGCACATTAAATAAAGTAATTCCACAGAATAGCTCTGCTTGGTGATTCCAAATATGGACACTTCACCACATGCTGAACAACAAGAAATAATGTCAAGCTCCAAATCTTGGAAGATGTGAACCCAATTAACAAATCTATTTTCTTCCATGCCGCTAACAATGATCAACAAATGCACTTGCATCTTTTAGATCTAGTGATTCATCTCTTGGACAACAACAACGTTGTCTGTAGAGTTCAAGGAAATAGAAGCTATGTTTCCTAGTCACATCTTCCAACACATTCATTAGCCTTCCTCACTAATTTGGTTGTGGCTCTTTCACAACTAGACACAGCTCCTTTTGCTAGCAACGATGTCTAGTCTCTGTAGTATCTCAATAGCACACAAAAAACTGACAAACATTTATGAATACATAAAATAATAATATCCCTTTAGTAGATCTGAGTCAATAACAATGGTGCCTTTTTCAATCAAACCTTCATGCTACAATAGATTGAAGCTGCGATATTCAATGGACAAAAAAACAATGAACGCATGCACTCGAAGACTTACACAAATACACAAAAATAAAAAATAACTCACACAACTTCAAACTATTTACTCTTATACAATGGATAAACTTATATCTCTATCATTCTCCTTGGCCCTCTAGTTATATATCTATCATTCCCCTTGTCCTCTGCTGAATGAGCTAGGCCAAGACCTACTCTTATACCAACTTAGAAAATTGAGTAGAACCCATAATTTACACAAAAACTAATAAATTGTATATATTCAAAATCAAATACAACACTAATTTATTCCAATCTTGGAGAGATAGGCTGAGATAATATCTCAACAATTTCCAAAAACCCTAACAAATCTCAAACCAAATTTAGATGTACTAATGAAAGCATTATCTCTAACAAATGCATAATGGAATGCTTCGATTATGAGAAGCTTTGGAGTGGATAGTTTTATGTACAATCCAATTCAAGAAAAGGTTAGAGTAGAAGGAAGGAAAAACTTTACCTATAAGAAATAAGTGTTAAGAATTGTAATCTCAACTGACGACAACCAATAGTGCATTAATTAGTTAGTTAGTAGAGTAGTTGAGTTGGTCACATTATGTAGAATTATTGACCCATGGTATTATATGACCCATGGTATTTACCTATGGTTTTATTGTTATATAGTCTTATAAATAATGTTGCTTAATATTGAGAAGGAAATTCAACTGTGCACTCAATATTTATATCTATTTTGTCATTTTCTACTTCTCTTTTAGCCTTTTGTATGCTGATGTATTTATAACTTCGGAATGTAAAAATTAAGAAGCCCTAGCTTCTTACTTTGATGTTGATGTATTTGTAACTTCAGAATGTATTCACTTATATATTTTATATATTGTATTTCATTGAACCCCGATGTACCTATCAGGAGAATCATTAATCCAATCAAGTCATGTAAAGTCATAGATGTTAACCCTCCTTTGTAAGTCGGGGGAAAAGTTCCCATAGTTGAGGGGAACTAGGGCTATTAGAATCTCTTAGAGAAGTCAGGCCTGGTAATTAGTTGTCAAGTTGAAAACTAATATAAATAGAGAGTGAGCCTCTCTATTTGATACACACACTCACCCAGCTATAGAGCATAGGTGAGAGAAGAGGAGCACACACAAGTGAGAGAGAGAACAGTTGTTGGAGATCATCTTTCTATCTTTTAGTTTTACTGCTACCATTGGTGCTCATTCTATCTCTGAGGAAGTTGCAAGTTTTTATACTTTACGGTTTCCCTGAGGAAAAATATGTGTGTCTATTGTCTCTTGTGATTGATTGCTATGCATGTTATTCTCTCAGATAAGATCCTAAGATCGTATTGTCTAAATGATAAAAATATAACATGGTATCAGAGCTAAACTGAGAAGACGACACTATGCAGCTACATAATCTAGGGCTTCTTACTTTTTGGGTCTCTCTCCACAGATCATCAACAAAAGGAGGCTAGTCTAACTCTCCATTGAAAGGCGCATCTTTCTATTGAAGCAGAACTTGATTCTGGGCATTTTCCGTTTTTGACCTGTCACTACTACTGGAAATTAGGGATTTTCACGAAAGAGGAATTTTTGAGTGAGCCCAACATAGGATTTATATCCTACTCAAAATCTAAATTTAGAGACCAAGATCAAAATTTTTGATTGGGTAAAAATACAGAAAAGTCAAACCCTAATTTGACCCCGGACCTGAAAACCCTAAAATACTAAAACAAGTAGTTTTGGTACATTCTCTCTATCTCGAGATTGGGGAAGGCTCAGAAGTTGAAATTTTTATAGACCAAGGAAATGTTTGTGTCAAACCTTGTGTAAAATTTTCAGCCTCATATTCACTAGATTCTGGGAGATATGATTCCTCCAAATTAGGGTTCCAGCCTCTCCCAAGATTCATCCCTAAATAGGACACTGTGGGAGATTTTATATATCTTGGGCTACGAAGGTACAAATGAAATTATAAATATGTTCTAGATAAGGAACATATTTTACTTCATGTGGTAAAATTTTCAGACCCCGAAGGTGAAACAGTGACATGTGTCAGTCTATACAACTTTGCTATGCTGAACAGTCCTAAAATACGTCACCTTGGTAAAAATCTCATAAGGCCCAATTGGTGAAACCAATTCTGCTCAAACCTACGGTGTTGGAAAGGTGACAGATGAGGCTACCTTAGTGAAAAATTTTAGACACAGAGGAGTAGTGCTTTTGGATATATTTCAGAAACAATATTAATCATTTTTGCAGAAGAAATTGAAGAAAAGTAGGGCATTAGATATTTTGCAGTTCTGATAAAAGTTTTGGGAAAATAAGTATGCTTCTTAGCTCGCCTTCAAGAGGCACATATTTCTATCCAATAAGATCTGAAATATTCCAATTTTTGAATATTAGGGTTTCTCTCACAAACCCTAGGTCATCCAGCTCTGGAACCAGGACGGACACCTCAAATCAGTAAGATCTAATCTTTTTCTATTTACATTTGAGGTTCTCATTTCAAAATGACCTATCACACCAACTTGATGACAAGCTTGGTGAAGTTTAAAACCTATGATCATGGAAGTATAAGTTTTCACTGGTTCTTGAATAAAATGAATTGGACACCTACAGAAGTGGAGAGGCTCCAGTTTTAGAGGGAGATGAGGATAAAGCCTTACATAAGAAGAACTTGGTCAAGGCCAAGAGGATCACCTTATACCACAAGTGTCTTCCCTAAATATACCTAAAGAGATGTTTGATTCCTTGACCAAGCTATTTTGAAAGGAATAATATAAATTGGAAGAAGTATAGGAAACCATGATTCTTGAAGAAATTGACTTAGATCAGTATTTCAGTAAAGAAGTTATAAGAGCTAGAGGGAGATGAGGCTAAGGCTAGAGCTAAGAGAATCATTGCAGATTCTATTAAATACCATATCATCCCTCATGTTCCATCCTTGAAGACACCAAAAGGAAGTGTTCGATGATATGACGAAGCAATTGAAGAAGAATAAGATATTGTTATAACCACCTTGAATGGCCTCCCAAGATCATGGGATTCATTCATTCGAGGAATGTGTGCCAGAAGGAAGTGATTACCTTCAGCAGAATCTGGGAAGAGCACACACAAGAAGAAGCTCAACATAATAAGAGAAGAGAAAATGGGAGCAACTAAAGATCAAGCTCTCACGATCCAAAGAAGATCCCTCAAGTGATGACGAATACAAAGGACTCCTCTTGAAGAACCTCTTATCCATATTAGCATTTGGAGAAGAAATGATGTTGAAGATGATGAAGTGGAAGGCTCAAGAAGGAGTCTACCCATGAAACGAATAAAGATAAGTACTCAATTGTCATTTCATGATATTATTTTGTTATGCATTTCTTTATATTCAGTTGATGTTTGCATTAATGACAGTATACTACTAATATGCATCTCATGGGTAAGTAGTCCACGACTCTCCATTACTACTTACCTAGAATGAAACCTCTTTGCTGACATATTGGATTAGTGCACAAGGCTCAATGATGTCATGGTAGAGATGGAAGGCATCTAGAAAGTTTTCATGAGATATGGATGAATTTTGTATTGGCTAAAATAGTTGCATGATTATATCTTTATTATGAATATGCCTTATGAAATGTTTCTAACCATACAACTAATTCATTTTACTTGTAGGAAAGATTGCGTACAATCACCTACAAGCCTAAGAAGGATGAGACTTATTCCGAAGAACAAGTGACGACAGTTCAAGAAATAATACAAGATGAAGAATAATATGACGATACTTTCAAAGAAAGAAAGAGGTTGCAGAAATAGTGCAATTATGCGACATTGTTGAGGGACATCATTGATGTAGAACCTTCTAGCTATGAAGAAATAGCCAAGAAGAAAGGGAAGGAGTGCACCAGTTCAATAAAAATGATGTATAGGATGTGGTATCAAGACCTGAAGGGAATTCCGTAGTATCTTCCATATGGATTTACAAGATCCAACATGCAATAGATGACAACATTGTGGGATACAAGGAAATATTCATAGCATGAGGCTTCTCACAGAAAGAAGGCATAGACTACGAAGAGACATTTGTAGCCAGTGGGAGTTAAGGCACATGATAGGAAGACTCATGTGTGAAAATTAAATAAGGCCTTATACGAGCTCAGAGGACACCCATGGGATAACACATACATAAGGAGCTTGAATATCACCTAGAGTCAGTGAAGATCTAAACCGTTACTACAAGGTTGAAGATGAAAGTCTATAGAGGATGACAAGCTCACAGATGGGTGTGAGAAGAACTTTTGAAAAGGTTCAAGATAGAGGATCTTGGTATCCAGTGACCCTAGAGGGATACATAGAATATTAGTAGCAGAAAAAGCTACTTTTCACTCTAGTAGAGAATGTTGCAATGCATAGAGTATGAAAGGCAAAGGGAGAATGATGCTCCGCTTCAGAGGGAGTGAATGCAGAGGATCCTGAGGTTTGACATGGTACAACAGGATGGATGGATTACTGATGAATATAGGATTTATTGAGAGTAAAGTGGATTCCAACCTTTACTTCAAGGCTAAAGGTGGAATACCAGTGATGGTCCTATTATATGTCGATGCCTTGTTCCTAAAAGAAAAGAGGAACTCATTACAGTTGCAAGAAGGAGACTTGCTGCCAAGTTTGAGATGAAGGAATTCGATATGATGCACTACTTTCTAGGCATGGAGGTGTGACAAAATGCAGATGGAATCTCCCTAGGACAAGGGAAGTATGTAGTGGATATCATGAGGAGGTTCGGGATGATGGACTGCAAGGACATGACCACACCTATGGCATGGAACATGAAGCTATTGATTGATGCTTTGTCAAAGTCAGTTCATGCCATGATGTATCGTTAGATGACTAGGTCGTTGATGTACCTGACGAATACGAGACCAAATATTTGCATTATTGTGAACACATTGAGCCAGTTCCTAATGGATCCGAGACATGTTCACCTGATGGTTGAAAAGAATGCAATGAGGTACCTAAAGGGTACACTTGATTATGGTCTCAAGTATGAGGTGAATCAAAAGATTAACCTGGAAAGTTATGTGGATTCGGATTTGGCAAGTAGTTCCATTGATAGGAAGAGCACTTCAGGGTGTTGCTTTAGTATGGGATCAGGTGTGATCTCTTGGTTTAGCAGGAAGCAATCCTGTTTGGTGCTGACTAGAGCTGAAAGAGGAGCAATGAAGCTCCAGTTTGTGATCCAAATCAAGATCTCTCGAAAGAGGGAGTTCTAGCATCCTGTGAGGCAAGTTGTCTGAGCATGAAATCCTGGAAAAGCTCATAGGTTGCTCAGACGTAACCAATCGTGTAGGTTGTCCTCGAACGTAATCAATCCTAACGAAGATCACAGGTTATCCTTAGACGTAATCAATCTTGATATGATTCTATGCTAGAAATGGCCAAGAGTGAAGTTTGAATACTTCAGAGAGAATCTTAGTGTTCATCAAATCGAGGTTCCTTCCAACAAGAAGTGATGACTCTAAGAATCCTTTATGACATGGTGGCAGGTTGCAGCTCCCATGGTCAAATGTAAGTGCTGAGCCTTTCTGACATGGTGGCAGTATTGGTTCCTCCCATGGCCAGATGTAAGTGTTGTGCCTTTTTGACATGGTGGTAGGATTGGTTCCTCCCATGGTCAGATGTAAGTGTTGTTCCTTTTTGACATGGTGGCAGGATTGGTTCCTCCCATGGTCAGGTATAAGTGCTGATCCTTTTCTCAGATGGTAAATGGTGTGTCCTACCATGTCGATGGATGTAAGCGCTGGGCCTTTCCAACATGGTGGCAGGCTGAGCCTCTCATGGTCAGATATAAGTGTTGAGACCTACATCAAGCATGAAAAAGGGTTGGATCTATAGAACTACATCCAGCATGAAAAAGGGCTGGCTTTGTAGAGGAATACCTTGCAGAGGGCAATGCCTACATCCAGCATGAAAAAGGGTTGGCTCTGTAGAACTACATCATTAGAGGAAATTTCAACTCAAAATGGGCCTTTTAACTCTAATTCAAATTCCATGTCATCATGTGTTAGCAAATGAAATTGATTTAAATTAAATACTGTATAGGTATTAAACACTTTTTTAATATAAATTTGGGGATATGTATCATAAAAAAAACTACTTTTCTTGTTTGTATTTTTGACATATCTCCCCGTGTTTTTAATCAAATTTCGATCAGGAGAGCTCATTGGATGCGGTACTCAAATTTCGATCGGGAGAACTCATTGGATGCGGTACTCAAATTTCAATCGGGAGAGCTCATTGGATGCAGAATTTAATTCTGCATCCAAGGAGCTCTCCCCGTCGAAATTTGAGTAAAAACACAGGGAGATATGTTGAAAATACAAACAAAAAAGTAGTTTTTTCTTTTCTTCCTCTAAAATTAATAAATATTATTTTATTATTTTATTAATTTTTTTTAGGAGGCCCATTTTGAGTTGAAATTTCCTCTAATTCCATCATGAAAAAGGGTTGGATCTATAGAGGAAGACCTTGCAGAGGGTAAGGCCTACATCCATCATGAAAAAGGGCTGGCTCTATACAACTACATCCAGCATGAAAAAGGGTTGGCTCTGCAGAGGAAGACCTTGTAGAGGGCAAGTCTACATCCAAAATGAAAAATGGTTGGCTCTGTAGAACTAAATCCAGCATGAAAAAGGGTTGGTTGTGTAGTGGAAATCCTTGCAGAGGCAAGGTGCTGCATCTAGTATGAAAAAGGACTGGCTCTGTAGGGGAAATCCTTGCAAGAGGAAACGTGTTGCATCCAGTATGAAAAGGGACTAGCTCTGTAGGGAAAATCCTTGCAAGAGGCAAGGTGTTGCATCTAGTATGAAAAACAACTAGCTCTATAGGGAAAATCCTTGCAAGAGGCAAGGTGTTGCATCCATTATGAAAACTTGCAAGAGGCAAGGTGTTGCATCCAGTATGAAAAAGGAATGGCTTTGTAGGGGAAGTCCTTGCAAACACAAGGCAGTATATCCAACATGAAAAATGGTTGGCTCTGTTGATGAAGACCTACTTGGAGGCTAGGCCTATAACCAACATGAAAAAGGGTTGGCTCTATAGAAATTCCTATGACGAGAAGAATTGAGAGATAGCACCATTTTCTTGAGATAGCGGGAGTAGTGATGATGATCCAGTGATGATCTAGCCTTGATGATGATCGAATAATGATCCAACTTTGATAATGATCTGTAACGAAGACTTGTGCTGATGAATTGTGGCAAGAGAATACCTTCCTAGTTAAGAGGGAGTGTTGATGTATTTGTAACTTCTGAATGTAAAAAGTAAGAAGCCACGGCTTCTTACTTTGATGTTGATGTATTTGTAATTTTGGAATGTATTCACTTGTATATTTTATATATTGTATTTCATTGAACCCCCACGTACCTATCAGGAGAATCATTAATCTAATCAAGTCATGTAAAGTCATATATTTTAACCTTCCTTTGTAAGTAGGGTCAAAGTCCCCACAATTGAGGGGCACTAGCGTTATTATACTTTCTTATAGAAGTCGGCCCTAGTAAGTAGTTGTCAAGTCAGAAACTAGTATAAATAGCGAGTGAGCCTCTCTATTTGATACACACACTCACCCAGCTATAGCACATAGGTGAGAGAAGAGGAGCTCACATAAGTGAGAGAGAGAATAGTTGTTGGATATCATCTTTCTGTCTTTGGGTTTTACTACTGCCATTGGTGCTCATTCTATTTGTGAGGAAGTTGTGGGGTTTTCAAAAATCTGTGTCTCTATTGTCTCTTGTGATTGATTGTTGTGCATGTTGTGTCTCTTGTAATTGATTACTGTGCATGTTGTGCATGTTATTCTCTCAGATAAGATCCTAAGATCATATTGTCTAAATGATAAAAATCTAACATTGTAATATTTAAAAATAAGGTGTTGTAGTTACAAACCTTTGGGTTATTGCTACTACATGCATACCTTACCCCTAGAATTAAAATAATCTAGTTTAATCATTCATGGTTATAGTAGCTTTGTACATGGAGAAAGTACATGGAGAATATACCCATGAGGAAGTATGTAACCGGATCTGGCAAAAGATAAGCATGATATGAATGCATCTACGTGAGAGCAGTTGGGTTGTAATTATCTTGATGCGATCAAAAGTAACCTTTGCAAATTGTATAAAAGCTCATGAAGATCAAAGGGATCAAGATATAATTTTTTTAGAAGTGAGAGCACTTGGGTTAGTTACGTTGTAACTATCTTGATGCGATCGAAAGCAACCTTTGCAAATTGTATAAAAGCTCATGAAGATCAAAGGGATCAAGATATAATTTTTAGAGAAACAAGTCTACTGAATCATTTGGGTTTATGCATGTTTGTCGTGTGATGATGTACAAGTGATGTAATAGTTTGTATATTGTGGCAGAATGTATAATAAAGAACGATGGTTTTGGTGCTCCTCAAAATTTTGTTATACGTTGATGTTTAATAGATAAGAATACGTTACAAGTTATATATGTGTATTCTAGTTATATATTTTTATTCTGGTGTACATAATATTACACGATACACACAATCCTTTCATCTACTATAAGCTGTTAAAAGAGTGTTAACTAGTCACTTGGTGGAGGAGACTGGGTGGAGAGTACACTGAAACGTGGTAGCATCCTCAAACTACTTCCAACTGTTATAGGTGGCAACTTCCCTATATTTGTGGTCATGATTCCCCAAGAAAGTGGAATTGGATCACGCGGCTCATTAAGTGAAAACTGACCCAGAAGACCTAGGCATTTTTTATAAAATTTTCCATTGAAGACAGCTGAGGCTCCTCATTCTGGGAGGTGATCATTCAGGGTGAAGGAGTTGCTCATGAGAAATTCGATGGAGGGTGTTAAGTCAGTAATTTTTTCTCCAATTTTGGTTTGTTTTCTTCAATTTTGGTTTGTTTTCCAATCAGCCTCAGTTAAAAGTTTGGTTACTTTTCAGTTTTGGTCTCCTTGGAGATTCTATTGGGGATTTATTACTTTTTAATAGTTTTTGAGCACATTTTGTTTAGGTTTTATTTGACTTTTTAATGGTCTTTTTAGATTTTAAAGGGGTAAAGAGGGTCTATGTTCAAAGGTTGAATCAATAATATGTTTAGAGATCAAGTAAACTTGTCCTTTAAGCCTAATAATGCTCTAAACCTCCGACAATTTAGCAAAAAGCTGTAAAACTGCGAGAAATTGGCTCAGGAAATATTCTTGTAGCGCTGGTGGAAAAATTAACAATGGAAGCGCTACAAGAAAATCGCGCCTCTCTGTTTTTCAATTATTTTTGCAGTTTTTCATCATGGGTATCATCTGGAAGTGATTGATTGTCTTTTACAAGGTATTTTAACATGTGTGACTGCAGTTTAGACACGCATTTCAGCCCATCTCAGTCACGTAGCCAAAACGGGTTCATGATTGCTAAAAACGTGGAATTAGTTGGACAAATCATCAAATCTCGGTTTAAACTGTCAAATTTCTCGTTCCACATGCATTTTTATAGGAAGGCAAGTTCGTGCAGAAGAATTAAAACGCTAAAAAACTGGATTATGTTCCTGTGAAGGAAGACAACACTTGCAACGTTAGCAAAAAGTTAGGGCTTCTTAATTCTTGCATTTACGGTTGAAGAGATGACCTGGAGACACCTGTGCACCTGAGGAGAGACTGTTGCTGCTTTAAAGAGAAGCCTTAAGCTCCAGCAGTTGAGAAGTTGGTAGGTACCTCACTAAAAAACCCTTATAACTCTAAGGTTTGGGTTTTTATGGTTGCGTGGTGATTTAAAAGAATGTGCTTGGAGGAGATGATAAGATATGTTGTAGGACAAAATTTCCACCACTGAAATAGCCACCAGGAGCCATTACAAAAACCTGAAGGAACAGAGCAACAAAGAGTCTTCAAAGTTAAAGCATTCAGCCTGTAGAGTTTAGTGATTGATTGAAGGAAGAATGTTTATAATTAGTCCTCCCATATATTTGATACTCTGGTGATGATGCATGGTGTTTGTAAGGAGTTGATTGAAGAGTCTTTTCTCAAGACCTAATGCACTAGAAATTGCAGAAGATAGCACTCAGAAAATTCATAGATTTGCTGGTTATGCACAGAGGCTATTTTGTTGATATATTTGAGTGGTTTACAAAACTGTGGAATTGTCATGATGTGTGAAAACTTTGCTGGGAAAACCATGCTCGAATGATTGCAGGACATATAGGCTGAATGTACAGGATTTGGTGACAGTTTGTGGCTTGGATAAAGATTTTGCAAACACTGGTGTATTTGTTCCTTCTTTTCATGCTGACAGTCCAACTTGATTCGATGAGCTTATGGGTGATGTTGTGTTTGAACATATGAAGTACTGGAAGTTTTAGGGTTTGAAGTGAAGCTGTCTTGATGCTTTTGGATGCAGGCATTTAAGTGAAGCGTTAATATACAATATCCAAATCTATTGACAGTTTTCCACTGCATTTAAGTACTCTGGACATTGCAGTGCCATTTTGAAGGTTTCAAAACAGTTTGTAATAAGGATGGAATTTCTGTTTGAGGACACAGTACACTGTTTTTCCTAAACCCTAAAACCAGGAATTTGATTGGCTTATGTACCCTAACAGTTCAACATTATGCTGGTTGGTGTAGTTCGAAGTATGAGCAGATCTATATTGTGCTTATCACAGTCTTCCTGAAGGTTTGATCTGATCTCATAGTGTATTTATTCATGAACCAAATTGTAGGGTGGACACAAGGGAAAGTTGATATTGCAGGCCTGTACAGAAGTACCTAGCAGAGTGAGAAGGAGGTCAAACAACAGCAAACTAGTTTCAAAACATTGCTGAAACCTCAAGCTAGATTGTTTCTATCAGCTGAAAGGAGAATATGGGAAAAAGTGGAAAGATAAACAGAGCTGAGCCCTCAGACCTAACTTGGGTTCAAAATCTTCCAGACTGTGCAGAGATGTTTCAACAGGAAGGGTGGTTGAGTTTTTTCAAGAAGATTGATGGTTTTAATTCTCAGGTGTCCTGCAAATTTGCCAAAGGACTCAAAGAAGATATGATCATGATGAATGCTCTGAAATTTAAGCTAACTGTGGAGTTAATATCAGAAGCTACTGAAATCAAAAATGAGGGAGAGCACTGGTTTAAAAAATCACCTTTTGAATTTGACCGCCAAAGATATTTATTGCCTAATGTCATTCCTAACTGGAGCAAAGGGATCCCCATTCAAAATTTTAGAAAGGAGTGGATTGAGCCTTTAAGAATCCTTCAAAGTTATGTGACTTGTGAAGGAAGATACTCCTTTGTCTTTAAATACCACTTCAGGTTCCTGCAGCACTTAGTAGGGGTGTCTAAAATGAATTTGCCTTTCTTTTCTTTAAAATCCTGCAGAAGATGTCAAGCAAAATAAAGGAACAAGATGATCACTCCTCACAGTCACTGTTTCACCATGGCCTCATCAAACTAATTATCACTACAGTGTTGCAGCATGAGGGAAGGAATTGGGATTTCTTTTTATTTTGGTCTGACATTCATCCTCAAAGAGAAGACCAACAACCAAGAAGACAAACTGACAAGGGTAAGGTGATGATCAAAAAGCTAGGTCACTCAATCCCATCTACAAGCAAGAATGAGGTCAAAGCCAAGAAGGTGACAGAGCAGGTAGCAAAACAAGTGAAGGATGATAGTCAGCTCAGAGTGGTTTCAGAGTACCCTAAAACCAAGTACTCATTGTTTGCAGGTGAAGATGTACAGCCTTGTTTGAAACCACCACCAGTAGCACATTCTGAGAAAGCTATGACTGTTGATATAGAAGGAGCTGCTACTCATGAAGAGGAATTACAAACTAAACCAAGGATCCCTCTTACTATACTATCTGAAGATGAAGGTTACTTACTTGAAGATGAACAGCAAACTGTGGTGACTGAGCCAAGCACAGAGACATATGGAGATTTTCCTACTTCAAGGGTCAAAGCAGCAAAATCTAAAAGAAAGAAAAAGAAAGGTGTGGCTGCATGTAGAAGACCTAGAACCAGACTTACAAACAAACTGAGGTGGAATATGAAAAAGTTGCTTAACCCCAAACTGGAGTCCAAACAGGAAGCTGTGCTAGTTAATTCTTCTTCTAGTGAAAAAGCTGAAAGTGCAAAACAAAGTAGCAAAGGCAAAAGAAAGGATGTTGTTTATCCTTCTTCCTCTTCCAAACCTGCAGAGCCAAAGCCTAGGTCTGAATTAGTTGAAATAATTGCTGAAATTAAAGCTAAACTTACCAAGCAGCAAGAAGAAGATACAGCAAAGGCAAATGCTTTTGGAGATCATAAATTGGATGAAGAGGATCAGGATATTCTCAGGCAAGCAGGATATTTAGTAGAATCTGTTGTTTATGATGATTTTTCAGAGTTTTTAATGCAGGAGGACAATATATCAGAGATCCCAGACTTTGATGAAGAAAATGTACAGGAAAGCATTCAGAGATACAGGGAACACATGAAGCACCTGCAAGAAATGAATGATGGATTATTCAAAGTTAATAAAGGGCTGGTGGAGAAGTTGCAGGATATGCATAAGAATTTTTTGGAGCTGTCAGAAGTTTCTAAAGAAGTTCTTAAGAGGAAAAGGGTTGCTGACAGGTACTGTGCAAAGCTGGAGAAGACTGTTGATCATCTACAACAGGAAAATGAAGACTTGCAGAAAAGGATAACTGCTATAGAGAAAAAGGATAAAAGAGCTAAGAAAAGGGCTCGAGGCCTAGATGGTATATCTCTTCTTGTGGAGGCAGCGAAGGAGATCTGAGGCAGTTGTAGTTAGTGGTTCTTTAAGATAATGTTTTGTTTTTGGTTAAGAATTTGCTATTTTTAGCAAAGCATGTAATTTTGTAAAAAGTTACTTTTTACTTGACTTAACCTAAGGATTCGATGGAGGTAGTTAGGAGAAAAAACCTAACTGATTTTGAGATGATGTCTATTTAGAAGAGTTAGGAAGTCATTGTAAAGGTTCTGGATTTTTGGAGCATCAGGAGGTCTGCTAGCTGTATATACTATCAGGCTTGTTCAGTGAACTGGTACTGTAACTGTCTTATACATTTACTGATGAAACTATGAAATATATGGCTCTTTCCCCTACATTTGTTCTGTGTTGGCTTCATGTTTGAACTTGTTTAGTTTCATGAATGACAATTTCATTGCTGGTTAATGTGTATTTTCTAGTTATGCTTGTCCTTTATGTGTGAACTTCAATACAGTCTTTTGTTGGATCTTTGTTATATACATGCATCTTTATCAGTTATTTGTGTTTGATTAAGTTGTTGCTTATTCACTGAATTTATTCCCTGTATGTATTTGAAACTTACAACCAAAAACACATAAACAAAACCCTAAACCCTAGTTTGAATTGAGTTTTACTCTTGAGATTGTGTTGGCATGTTTCCCTAGCCTTAGAAACAGTTTCTGACACAAACATCTTTGGCGTCGTTGCCGAGGACGAAGTTGAATCAGATTTTCCCTGGGATACTTACCTGTTTTCCTTGTTTGAGAGGTGAACTTGAACCAGTATTCTTTGAAGGCTATTTTCACCATTGTCATAGTGGCTTCTAGAAGTATTGGAACCAGGAGTAGACCTACATCTCCCTTGCTGGTTGGTGTGACAGACCCTGAAAAGATTATAAAAACAGCAAGAAAGCTCAGAAGGTCCCAATCTTTTCCAGCTTTTTGTGACCCTCACCAGTTGGGTGATTCATTAGACCCAGTTGAAAACTCACCGTGGCTGAAACCTACCATTCCTGAAAATACTTTTCAAGTTTTTACCAATCCAGAAACTTTTCTGAAAGCTAAGACTACTTCTCCTGGAAAAATCCCACTCTTTTAGCTGAAAATAGGAAAGAATCGTTTCCAAGCAAGTACCAGTCAAGTTTCCTCCTCTTCAAAACCTCAATCTAAACCTCAGTCCACAATGGCAGCCCAAAATCCACCTATGGATATGATGGACATAATGATAGCTGCTAGGTATGCACCATTAGCATTACCTCATCCTTTACATGCCTTGCCTACTCATGATTATCAGAAATATATGCCCCGATTCAATGGACAAGGTGAAACAACTGCAGAAGAACATTGGGAAGCCTTCCTGAGCTATGCAGACAAACAGAACATTGAAATTAAGGATGTATGGATGAGAGTATTTGTGCAGAGTTTAGATGGAGATGTGAGAAAATGGTTCAGGGATCTGCCAGCCAACTCCATTACAATCATTGAAGAACTCCGTGACCTTTTCCTGAGACGGTGGGGAGACACCAAGGATCATACTTATTATATTACTGAATTTGCTGCACTCAGAAGAAAGAAAGATGAAACTGTGGCTGATTTCTCAAAAAGATTTAATAAGATGTATAGTAGGATTCCTGCAGAGATCAAACCTACTGAAACATCAGCCAAGCTGACCTATGCAAATGCATTTGACCATGACTTTTCATTACTACTCAGAGAAAGAAGAGCTGTTTCTTTGTTGAACATGCAAGATGCAGCATTGGAGGTGGATTCAAACTTACTGGCTTCAAATAAACTTAAAAAAGAAACACCTCAACAGTCATATGAAAGAAAAGGGAAGAAGGAGGTTGTTTCAACAAGTGATGTACCCCAATCCGCTGAAGCTAAAATTGATGAAATGGCTAAACTTGTAAAAATTCTTACTGCTAAGTTGAACAAGTTAGAGATGGAAAATAATGCTGCTAAACCTGTTCAAGAAGCTCCAAGGAATCCCAATAATCAAAATCAATTTAGGAGGCAGTTTGCTCCTAGATTCATGCCAAGGGAGCGAAGGAATAATGACATTCAGCAGGAAAGAAGAGAGAATGAAGAGCAGAAAGTTTCCCCACCTTTTCAGAATAATTTAGCTGATGAAGAGGAGGTTGATGAACAGCTCCTCTTTGAGGAGACTGAAACTGACCAAGACATGAATCACTTTGGAGATGGTTTATCCACAGGTTTCGTAACAGAAGAAGATTTTTTGAATTCTAAATTTTATGATGCTGATTTGTATGAAGTTGAAGATGATTTGGAAGTTGAGAAAACTGCTGTTAATGCTGCTGCTAATCAGAATGGAATTAAAAAGACTATTAATCTCAGGTCTGGTCCGAAACAAGTAGTTCAAGTTCCCAAGAAGAAAGCTGCTGTACCTGCTGCACCTCCTGCAAATATTCCTGCTGCAAATGTTCCTAAAAAACAAGTTGCTGATCCTGTCATAGAGAAGAAGCAGCCTGCAGAAAAGTCCAAGAAGAATGTTGATACTGAAGAGGTAAACAAAGCTTCTCAGAATTTTAATTTAGAAACTGAATTAGCAAAGTTGAAAATTCCTGTTCCACTGACTGAACTTATTAGGAATCCATCTTATAAACAGACAGTCTTAAAAGTTATGAATTCTGCTAGTGATCAGCCTTCTGCTAGTGGTCAGCCTGTTTCTGATACTGTCAATTTGCAAGAAGAAAGCCCAAAAATATTTATTGGATCTGCCTTAGCTGAGAAAACAGAAAATGAAGCTAGAGCTTCTCCCCCCTTCTATGTTACTCTAACTTTCCATGATCAGATGATCCATAATTGCCTGTTAGACTCTGGAGCATCCCATAACCTAATGCCTAAAGCTGTGATGGAAGCCCTTGGTCTCAGTATTACCAAGCCTTATCATGACTTATATGCCTTTGATTCCCGAGCTGTCAAGTGTCTAGGGGTGATTAAGGACATGGTTGTTAACCTTACTCAGCTGCCTATGAAGAGTGTCATAATGGACGTTGTTGTAGATGATATCACACCCAAGTTTGGTATGCTTCTTTCAAGATCCTGGGCAAAGAAGGTTGGAGGAACATTGCAGATGGATCTCTCTTATGCCACCATCCCTGTTTTTGGTGGAGAAAATAGGAGGCTTTACAGAGAATTACAGTTTGCCTACATTGTCATAGATGACAAGAACCCCACCAATCACCCATTGTACTCTGTTGATAAAGATCTCGATACCTGCATGTTAAATTTTTCTGATGAAGACAATTCATGTGGTTTGTTACAAGTAGAAAGAGATCAGCCTATTAAACACAACAGAGAAGAGGAGGATGCACTGTGGTAGATGTATTTTGATGGATCTTCTTGTAAAGAGGGTGCTGGAGCTGGAGTTTTGCTCATATCTCTTGGAGGTGAGATAGTAAAACTTATGTATAAATTGGAATTCGTAACTACTAATAATACTGCAGAGTATGAAGCTCTGCTACTGGGATTGAAGGCTGCAAAGG
>LPNX011049659.1:86716-124572 GCA_001517045.1 Pseudotsuga menziesii
GGTTTTTATTGGAGAGATCAATCCAGCATCTTCTGGACAGCATCATTGGATTTTGACTGCCACATATTTCTTTACAAAGTGGGTGGAGGCCATTCCTACAAGGAATGCAACAGATAAGGTGATTATGGAGTTCATTGAAGACAATATCATGAGCAGATTTGGTTGTCCACACAGGTTAATAACTGATAATGCCAAAGCATTCAAATCTAAAGTAATGGTAGCTTTCTGTGAAAAAAATGGTATTGTTTTGAAACATTCAACTCCCTATTACCCTCAGGGAAATGGCCAAGATGAATCATCCAACAAGAATGTCATTCAAAGCATTAAGAAATTACTGAAACACAACAAAAAATCTTGGGATTCAATGCTGAAATATGCATTGTGGGCAGACAGAATTACAGTAAAACAGGCCATTGGTACTTCTCCTTATCAACTGGTGTATGGCACAGAAGCAGTGTTCCCTGTTCAGCTGGGAATTCCGGTGATCAAATTCCTCCAAAACTCTCAAGAAGAGCCTGATGACATGAAAAGGAGGATTTTTGAGATGATTGAGTTGCAGCAGCATAGAGAGAAAGTGGACAAAGAAGCTCAGCTGTACAGAGCTAAGGTAAAACACAGGTTTGACAGAAAGATTAAAGAGCATACGTTTTCAGAAGGTGAGTTAGTGTTAAGATGGGATGCAAGAAAGGAACGGAAAGGTAAGCATGGCAAATTTGATAATCTGTGGTTTGGTCCCTTTCTAATAGCTAAAGTTGTGGAAAATAATACATTCATCTTGCAGTCCTTGGAAGGTGAGGAATTGCTCAGCCCAGTCAATGGGTGATTCCTCAAACATTTTTACAGTTTATGAGATCATTTTCACTCTTCATTGTACATACCGGTGTCAATGAGGTTGAATAAAGACTCCATAGCCCAATGGAAGTTTTTAGATAGGTGAATAAAGGATAGAAGGCACTGGTCTACAGGTTCTTGAAGCCTCACAGGGAGGACTTCATCCCGCAGCTGGAGCCAGATGTTAAGTCAGTAATTTTTTCTCCAATTTTGGTTTGTTTTCTTCAATTTTGGTTTGTTTTCCAATCAGCCTCAGTTAAAAGTTTGGTTACTTTTCAGTTTTGGTCTCCTTGGATATTCTATTGGGGATTTATTACTTTTTAATAGTTTTTGAGCACATTTTGTTTAGGTTTTATTTGACTTTTTAATGGTCTTTTTAGATTTTAAAGGGGTAAAGAGGGTCTATGTTCAAAGGTTGAATCAATAATATGTTTAGAGATCAAGTAAACTTGTCCTTTAAGCCTAATAATGCTCTAAACCTCCAACAATTTAGCAAAAAGCTGTAAAACTACGAGAAATTGGCTCAGGAAATATTCTTGTAGCGCTGGTGGAAAAATTAACAATGGAAGCGCTACAAGAAAATTGCGCCTCTCTGTTTTTCAAATATTTTTGCAGTTTTTCATCATGGGTATCATCTGGAAGTGATTGATTGTCTTTTGCAAGGTATTTTAACACGTGTGACTGCAGTTTAGACATGCATTTCAGCCGATCTCAGTCACGCAGCCAAAACGGGTTCATGATTGCTAAAAACGTGGAATTAGTTGGACAAATCATCAAATCTCGGTTTAAACTGTCAAATTTCTCATTTCACATGCATTTTTATAGGAAGGCAAGTTCGTGCAGAAGAATTAAAACGCTAAAAAACTGGATTATGTTCCTGTGAAGGAAGACAACACTTGCAACGTTAGCAGAAAGTTAGGGCTTCTTAATTCTTGCATTTACGGTTGAAGAGATGACCTGGAGACACCTGTGCACCTGAGGAGAGACTGTTGCTGCTTTAAAGAGAAGCCTTAAGCTCCAGCAGTCGAGAAGTTCGTAGGTACCTCACTAAAAAACCCTTATAACTCTAAGGTTTGGGTTTTTATGGTTGCGTGGTGATTTAAAAGAATGTGCTTGGAGGAGATGATAAGATATGTTGTAGGACAAAATTTCCACCACTGAAATAGCCACCAGGAGCCATTACAAAAACATGAAGGAACAGAGCGGCAAAGAGTCTTCGAAGTTAAAGCATTCAGCCTGTAGAGTTTAGTGATTGATTGAAGGAAGAATGTTTATAATTAGTCCTCCCATATATTTGATACTCTGGTGATGATGCATGGTGTTTGTAAGGAGTTGATTGAAGAGTCTTTTCTCAAGACCTAATGCACTAGAAATTGCGGAAGATAGCACTCAGAAAATTCATAGATTTGCTGGTTATGCACAGAGGCTGTTTTGTTGATATATTTGAGTGGTTTACAAAACTGTGGAATTGTCATGATGTGTGAAAACTTTGCTGGGAAAACCATGCTCGAATGATTGCAGGACATATAGGCTGAATGTACAGGATTTGGTGATAGTTTGTGGCTTGGATAAAGATTTTGCAAACACTGGTGTATTTGTCCCTTCTTTTCATGCTGACAGTCCAACTTGATTCGATGAGCTTATGGGTGATGTTGTGTTTGAACATATGAAGTACTGGAAGTTTTAGGGTTTGAAGTGAAGCTGTCTTGATGCTTTTGGATGCAGGCATTTAAGTGAAGCGTTAATATACAATATCCATATCTATTGACAGTTTTCCACTGCATTTAAGTACTCTGGACATTGCAGTGCCATTTTGAAGGTTTCAAAACAGTTTGTAATAAGGATGGAATTTCTGTTTGAAGACACAGTACACTGTTTTTCCTAAACCCTAAAACCAGGAATTTGATTGGCTTATGTACCCTAACAATTCAACATTATGCTGGTTGGTGTAGTTCGAAGTATGAGAAGATCTATATTGTGCTTATCACAGTCTTCCTGAAGGTTTGATCTGATCTCATAGTGTATTTATTCATGAACCAAATTGTAGGGTGGACACAAGGGAAAGTTGATATTGCAGGCCTGTACAGAAGTACCTAGCAGAGTGAGAAGGAGGTCAAACAACAACAAACTAGTTTCAAAACATTGCTGAAACCTCAAGCTAGATTGTTTCTATCAGCTGAAAGGAGAATATGGGAAAAAGTGGAAAGATAAACAGAGCTGAGCCCTCAGACCTAACTTGGGTTCAAAAGCTTCCAGACTGTGCAGAGATGTTTCAACAGCAGGGTGGTTGAGTTTTTTCAAGAAGATTGATGGTTTTAATTCTCAGGTGTCCTGCAAATTTGCCAAAGGACTCAAAGAAGATATGATCATGATGAATGCTATGAAATTTAAGCTAACTGTGGAGTTAACATCAGAAGCTACTGAAATCAGAAATGAGGGAGAGCACTGGTTTAAAAAATCACCTTTTGAATTTGACCCCCAAAGATATTTATTGCCTAATGTCATTCCTAACTGGAGCAAAGGGATCCCCATTCAAAATTTTAGAAAGGAGTGGATTGAGCCTTTAAGAATCCTTCAAAGTTATGTGACTTGTGAAGGAAGATACTCCTTTGTCTTTAAATACCACTTCAGGTTCCTGCAGCACTTAGTAGGGGTGTCTAAAATGAATTTGCCTTTCTTTTTCTTAAAAAGCCTGCAGAAGATGTCAAGCAAAATAAAGGAACAAGATGATCACACCTCACAGTCACTGTTTCACCATGGCCTCATCAAACTAATTATCACTACAGTGTTGCAGCATGAGGGAAGGAATTGGGATTTCTTTTTATTTTGGCCTGACATTCATCCTCAAAGAGAAGACCAACAACCAAGAAGACAAACTGACAAGGGTAAGGTGATGATCAAAAAGCTAGGTCACTCAGTCCCATCTACAAGCAAGAATGAGGTCAAAGCCAAGAAGGTGACAGAGCAGGTAGCAAAACAAGTGAAGGATGATAGTCAGCTCGGAGTGGTTTCAGAGTACCCTAAAACCAAGTACTCATTGTTTGCAGGTGAAGATGTACAGCCTTGTTTGAAACCACCACCAGTAGCACATTCTGAGCAAGATATGACTGTTGATATAGAAGGAGCTGCTACTCATGAAGAGGAATTACAAACTAAACCAAGGAGCCCTCTTACTATACTATCTGAAGATGAAGGTTACTTACTTGAAGATGAACAACAAACTGTGGTGACTGAGCCAAGCACAGAGACATATGGAGATTTTCCTACTTCAAGGGTCAAAGCAGCAAAATCTAAAAGAAAGAAAAAGAAAGGTGTGGCTACATGTAGAAGACCTAGAACCAGACTTACAAACAAACTGAGGTGGAATATGAAAAAGTTGCTTAACCCCAAACTGGAGTCCAAACAGGAAGCTGTGCTAGTTAATTCTTCTTCTAGTGAAAAAGCTGAAAGTGCAAAACAAAGTAGCAAAGGCAAAAGAAAGGCTGCTGTTTATCCTTCTTCCTCTTCCAAACCTGCAGAGCCAAAGCCTAGGTCTGAATTAGTTGAAATAATTGCTGAAATTAAAGCTAAACTTACCAAGCAGCAAGAAGAAGATACAGCAAAGGCAGATGCTTTTGGAGATCATAAATTGGATGAAGAGGATCAGGATATTCTCAGGCAAGCAGGATATTTAGTAGAATCTGTTGTTTATGATGATTTTTCAGAGTTTTTAATGCAGGAGGACAATATATCAGAGATCCCAGACTTTGATGAAGAAAATGTACAGGAAAGCATTCAGAGATACAAGGAACACATGAAGCACCTGCAAGAAATGAATGATGGATTATTCAAAGTTAATAAAGGGCTGGTGGAGAAGTTGCAGGATATGCATAAGCATTTTTTGGAGCTGTCAGAAGTTTCTAAAGAAGTTCTTAGCAGGAAAAGGGTTGCTGACAGGTACTGTGCAAAGCTGGAGAAGACTGTTGATCATCTACAACAGGAAAATGAAGACTTGCAGAAAAGGATAACTGCTATAGAGAAAAAGGATAAAAGAGCTAAGAAAAGGGCTCGAGGCCTAGATGGTATATCTCTTCTTGTAGAGGCAGCAAAGGATATCTGAGGCAGTTTGTAGTTAGTGGTTCTTTAAGATAATGTTTTGTTTTTGGTTAAGAATTTGATATTTTTAGCAAAGCATGTAATTCTGTAAAAAGTTACTTTTTACTTGACTTAACCTAAGGATTCGATGGAGGCAGTTAGGAGAAAAAACCTAACTGATTTTGAGATGATGTCTATTTAGAAGAGTTAGGAAGTCATTGTAAAGGTTCTGGATTTTTGGAGCATAAGGAGGTCTGCTAGCTGTATATACTATCAGGCTTGTTCAGTGAATTGGTACTGTAACTCTCTTATACATTTACTGATGAAACTATGAAATATATGGCTCTTTCCCCTACATTTGTTCTGTGTTGGCTTCATGTTTGAACTTGTTTAGTTTCATGAATGACAATTTCATTGCTGGTTAATGTGTATTTTCTAGTTATGCTTGTCCTTTATGTGTGAACTTCAATACAGTCTTTTGTTGGATCTTTGTTATATACATGCATCTTTATCAGTTATTTGTGTTTGATTAAGTTGTTGCTTATTCACTGAATGTATTCCCTGTATGTCTTTGAAACTTACAACCAAAAACACATAAACAAAACCCTAAACCCTAGTTTGAATTGAGTTTTACTCTTGAGATTGTGTTGGCATGTTTCCCTAGCCTTAGAAACAGTTTCTGACACAAACAGAGGGGATTACTGAAGTGAGTTTGAGGGGTTAACTGCTGAGACTGAACTTACTGCAACTATTAGGCTGAAGTTCTTACTGCTATGAGCAGATTTGGATTACTGAGGTAATTTGACCAGTCAGGTGATAGAAAGTCTTAAGGACATATCCTTCACCCAGTACTCTACCAGGAGGACCAAGAAACAAGCTCGAGAGTCCTGAGGAACTACAGTCTAATCTTTCTTCAGGAGTTGGTTGGGAGGAATAGCCTCTTTACGCTGTTGTCACCTCATCATTGACAGGTTCTATTTGTTTCATGTTCTTATATTTATTTATGGTCTTTAGTAAAATGTTTACTAGTTTTCAAATACAGGCATGTTATTATTTTATTAGGGTTTATGAAGAAAAGAGTAATTGTGTATTGATGGACTTAGTAATTGATAGATTATGTTAGAAATAGTAGTAAATATGTTAAATGGGAAATAAATAGAAATAGATTTCCATAATGTATTTTTCCATGCCTGGCTGAGGTAGTACTCTAATACAACTGGGTGTTTAGGTAGAGATAATGATTTTTATTTAACCCTGAATGAAAAATGTAGCTAAATTCTACAATATTTTTCTTATGATTTTATTTTGTAAAGAAACAGTAAACACTCTATCTTTTGAATGTATTTAATTCAAAAAAGAACTGAACATAGGTATATAAAGATATTTAGTAATCATACTACATATAGAACTATCTTAATACTATTATTCTTTATAAACACAATAGATACAGTTTAACAAATAAACATAGGAATAGTAAACAGACTATCACTTAGGGTTGAGATTTAGATAGATTTCAATAAATTTTTATAATAATTTATTCCAAAACAATATTTGTCTCGGTATTAAAACATAAGTTTCTAGGCTAACCTCAAGGAAACTACCTAGGTTATTGAAAGATAAACTTAATCCTATTCTCAAGCTTGCAGTATTTACCCTAAAATATTCCTTTATAATAATTAAAACAGCTATAAAAATCATTGAAGGAAAAATAATAAAACAGAGCTAAGAATTTTCCATGTAAAATTTATTCTTTCACCGAACTGTAGGGTATGCTTAAAAATTAAGCCTTATGAGCCAAAAAGAGTAATAATAGTACTCTTAACACAGTAAAAATTTCCACAAATACATTGCATTGTAAATCCTTTTAATTACATGATAATAATTAAAATAGTACTATAACCATTTATTAAAAACAAAATCAAATAGGAAGAAAAATGGCTTATTGTCTTTAGAATTACAGGTTAAGACTCAAGCCTGTCCAAATCTTAGCTAAAACAAAGTAATATATATAGAACAGTAACAACTCATTAATTCCTGGTAAAAACCCTTATCAAGTTACATGTCTTGACTTGTTAACAGTCTTCCTATTCCTTTAAAATCTATTTTAAAAACTAAAAATTAAATAGACAGGGGTCGACAGCCTCATAGGGCTTAGAGCTAAGCTCTATCAAAAGAAGTAAAAGAAGTTTACATTGTTCAGGATGTAAATCCTTAGAATTAAAACTATTTACCATGGATATTATAGCCTTCATCCTCCCTGCACAAATTACCCTCTAAGGGTTTCGAAGCTCATACAAAAACAAGCAAGCAACAAACAACAAGCTAGCAGGTAAACTGAGGCCGTGCCTTTTTCAACTGCAAAGAACCTAGCTTCCAACCACCAAAAAAAATTGCAGGAAGAAACCCTCATTTGCAACCGGGGCTTACCAAATGTATGCTCAAGTGGAATGTTGAAGGAGTAAGCTCGTTTCCACCTTCAGAAATGGGAGAAGGACCTACAAGTTTACAAACATTTTTTTTATCATTACAAATCTTTCATAAAATTTGTAAAACCATTTTATAAATAAATTAACCTATAAACGAAACGAGTGTAATTCTTTACTTGTTAAAGTTTCAGGATAAAGATGAGGTAAAACGGTCACCTTAGATCGTGTTGGCACCGTGCCAAAAAACAAGAAGACACTGAGTCACCACTGCAAAGGAAAACGACAACATCAACTCAACCAGATGAAGAAATACTCCTGCTCGAGCTATATCAATTAGTTTGCAAGCTCAAGACAAACACAATCCTCGAGTGTTGAAGATAAATTAATAAATACACTTGATGTAAACTACTTCAACCTCTAAATACCAAAAATCACTCACGACCTCTCTCAAGACAATCACAACGTTGGAATATGGAAGCAAGCTGTCAAATTTGAAGGTGGTTACAAGTCTCCTATGGCTGTGAGCTCTCAGCTCGACCAACAAGAAGGAGGAACCCTCACTCTCCAAAACAAATGAGTAGGGTTTTGGAGTTATAAGTCCACCCTTGCGTGGATAAAACCATCCCACGTTTCCTTCTAAATATTTCCTCCAACACAGGTAGAGTTCCATAGTCAGCGTTGCAACAAAATGATTTACAATCAACCAACGATCATTATAAACCATACATTATATGATTTCCCATAATTTGATATTGCCTTGGTGTATTGTTACTTAGGAAATTGATTATAGGATATAACATGAATATTTATGTTTATTCTAGAGTTTTTCTTTGATAATAAAACAAGTTGGATAGTTATGTTTCTTAGCTAGGTTTGATGGAAATGGTGGGAAGAACATGTGTAACTTATAACCATTATAAGAATAAGAGCTATGGACTCTTGGAAATTAGCCTTGAGTTATTTTTGAAGGAGTGTTCGGTTAACAAAAGACCAAAAATGTTAAAGAAATCCCAATAAAATTCTAACAACTTAATGATGAATTTACAATTAAAATCATAAGTAACTTGATCATTCTTTGAGAGAAGGATGTTTATAGAGTCCTGAAATGAAGGTGGCTATGAGAAACACCAAACAGTATGGAGTGAATTTAAGCCCAAACTGTGATCTATATTCTCTCTACGGAAATTATAAATAACTATTACGGTAAACAAAAATAACAATGTTCTTTGTATTTCTAAAGTATAATATTCAGTCGATTGGAGGAACTTTGGATAGTACTTGTTCTTGCAAAGTTTTAACCCATGTTTATGTAGTTGGTAAACGTCATTATGGAGTTAGTTATAAATGAAAACTATGGATTTGTAATGACAGAAAAAGTTTAACATTACCTCCTTGAAGACAAGCAACATATTAAAACATTTTCTAAGACTAGCATCTTAATCATGCCAGGGGAAGTAGCTTCTCGACTTGAAATTAAATAACACCCTATTGGGTCATACACTTACCTACTAAACCTATAAGGAGCTAGCAGTCCAATTGATTTAGTTGAAAGCTAAGTAAGCCCCGATAACACACAAGAATTCTTCCCCACTTGACAAAAGATAAATATCAGTATATCTAGGAGCAGCAAAATGCAAGTCCTTTTCTAACTCTGATAGAATTACAACTGCTAAGTCATTAATAGCACTAACACAAGTTTTTAAGATTACACCTTTTAGTTTATAGGTTCTTATAAAGAAGTGATCCCATGTTCTTTTATAAACTGTTTCATTTTCCGATAACCATTAGCAGGTACTTAGTTGCGACTTCAGACATTTTATGTCACTTGAAAATTTTTAAATTTTTATGAATTTTTGGGATATTACAGAAAGTGTGTAAGAAACGCAGTTGCCAATGAGACAAAATCCACAAACGAATGTTGCAGAAGTTCAATGTACCATTTTGTGACGGTACCGGTCAAATTTTGATGGAAGAGTCTTAAACAAACTGAATCATCCATAAGGGAGTTCGAAGAACACCACAAATGGAATGTCATGACATGGTTTTTTGGATCATCTCCTTGCTTCCCATCAAACTTTGGAATGTCCGATGGTAACTTTACCAGAATGGGAGGCCATGAGGGGTTATGTCGAATGGGATCATTAATCAAATTGAATAAATCAGGAAAGTCAAAGTTTCTAGGAAAGGTAACTCGCGATTAGGATGCACATACTGGTAGTATTGATATGGCATATAAGTACCAATAGGACCATAAGTAGACTGATAGACATGTTGTTGTGATGAAGAACTGCTGGAAGATCCACTCGTGAGGGGTTGATTTCCAGGATCAGGACTATTAGGACCACCAGAGCCTCCAGGGGGAGGATCACCAGGAGGAGGACCACTAGACCCTTCGAGACCCCTAGGAGGTAGACCTCTGAAGCCTCCAAAACCACTAGGAGGAGGGCCACTAAACCCTCCGAGACCATTAGGAGGGAATCCACTAGGCATCCCAGGACCACCAGGACCATTAGGACCATAAGGAGGAAAGCCACCAGACCCTTCAAGACCATTAGGCCCCCCAAGGGGATGACCTCCATAAGGTGGTCCCACGTCACCCCTCGCAGTATGTATAGGTATCCCTCCCATAGCTAGCATGTAGGACTAGTTAGGTTGCCCCCATGGTGTGAAAGTATTACTAGGATATAGAATTCCAACATAAGGCATTCCTGTAGGGTTAGGTTGCTAATTAATATTTCCTACATGTACTTGATTTGATGTGTAACCATAGCCCCAATAGGTTTGATTGCTTACAGGTTGTGCCCCCAAGGGCTGACCTGAATTGGATGGGGGGTTAACTACATTTGTGTGGGTAGGAGGGACATAAACTATAGATTTCTCTATACTAGAGCTTTTCCCATGACTAGATACAATTATAGTGACATATAACGTAGGTTGTGCCAGGGTTTCACCCCGGCACTAGAAGGTATTGATGAAACGGGAATTAAATGTTGTGCCCCAGGTGCAGAAGACCTGGGAGTATTTTGAACATACATAATATGGGAGGTGGTGGGGTTGTTAGTTTGACCTGGATTATGTGGAGTCATAGTGCGATCTAGAATAGGTTCAATGGGTCTCATAGAATTAGCAAGTGAGCGATATCCCACAAGAAAAGCTGCTGAACGAGGTGGTGGTGTACCCAATATGTTATCTATTTTCTTCTCAATTTCTTGTACACGGAGATCGTTCTTCTTTGTTTGGTGAAACTTCTTTAGAATATTTTAAACGGGTTCCAAACGAAGCAATGGCCTGCCCTATAGAGGTATCCCAAAATGGAGCATTGGGACCATAATCTAGAACGATATTATCATCAACATGACCTTCTATGGGAGAATGGAATGAGGTATTAACCCTTGAAGGTTGTTGGACCAAGGGAGGCACGTGAGAAGAATATGGATCTCCGCTCTCTGCAACCATTTTCTCCCACTTGGAAGTTGGTAGCAGCTCCTTGGTCGATAGCTTCCATAGGATTTTCTCCTAAAACAAGAATAAAATCAGGTGGCAAGCCCTATACTCCTATGGACTGTCTTAATTCATCCAGTTTGTATAGTTCCTATCTAACATAGGGTCTCAAAACTAGAAAACACACCAAAATTTCTCTAATCAGGATATAGGCCAAACAAGAAAACTTAAATGATAGGAGGAGTTCAGATAGTCAAGTCTCTCACCAGGATTGTCAAGAAGGTGCCACTAGAGATATACCTCAAGGGTACGTGCGCAGTAATCTCCCCGAATTATATTTTCAGTGTATGGCTCCAAGCAATACAACCAAAGGGATTTTTTCAGATAGATAAGGTATCCTAGTGGGGTCTCCCGATATACGCAAGGTACGTGGGAGCTCAAATCGGTAGTAGTGTTGTCTAATGCATAACCACACACAAGGGGCCTTCCTATATACAATCAAGTACACGAAGTACCTTTCTATATACCTCAAGGGTACACGAAAGGTCGTTCGATATACCGACGATACGTGGAAGAACCACGCGAGTCCCAAGATGTATTGCGGACTAGTAATGATAGCTCCTACGCTTAACAACACCCAAACACATCTCTAACCTATCACCTAAATTGCTATGTAAATTTTATCCTATAACTACCGTTAATATTAAAGTGGATGGTTAGGTGAATGCATGGAATTTTGACAGAATAAGTAAAACAATGCAGAATGTAGATGCAAATATTTCACTTTACCGTTTGAGGTATGGCTACCTACGGGAGGGAAAGAGAGTATTTTATTTTCCTTTTGAAAACCAAAAATTCCCAAACAACTACTTTGAGCAAATCAAATCTAAATACAAGCAACACATTCCAAACTCATTTTTATTTTTGAAAGCAATCAAAGGGGTAAGAGTCTCTTTTCCTAAAAGAAAAACAACAAGCACTCTACATGCATATGCACTCTATTTTTTTTATTTTTCTTGAAACATAGATAGATCTAACTTAAAACTACACTATTTTTTCTTTTGATGAGATAGTACTAATCCAAGAGAGACAAAAGAACAAAGAGAACCTGAAATCTTGTGAGGCTAATCAGAGATCCAATGCCCTATGCTCAATAATGATAATGACCAAATCTCAATCAATAAATTTTCTTTTTAAAAGCAAAAATAAGTCCTCTATGGAAAAAATGAAATTAAGATGATAAGCAAATGGTTTTTCTTTCAGTCTTTATAAAAGATATGAAAAGAGAAGTAACTGAACATTAAGCTTTCAAAAAATTCCTTTCAAAATCACAACCAACAAGCATGAAAGAAAATGAATAATCAACAAGCCTAATATAGCTTTTGAATTCTTCAACCAAACCAATTTTTTACCATGAAATTTTCAACCATGAGCATACAGATTCAAAACACAAGCCAGACAGTGCAGGGTTGAAAGCAAAGAAAATCCAACGTTTTGCAAAAAAAGACAAAAAACTAGTTCTTGAACAAGGCCTACCTAGCACCGTGTTGGAGGGATCTTGATAGAGCAGTTCTGGATGAGCATTGGTTCTAGATAAAGGGACTCATGCGGTGGCACTGCTTATGGATAACAGAGTTCAGGCGGTGGCACCACTTCTTTCCAACAGCACATGTGTGGTTCCCTGAGTAGATCCAAAACACAAGGAGAATGAGAAATTAAGTTAGAAATTTATCAAATCAAGGTAAATATTGAGGAATTGATAGTAAAAAAGAGCATATAAAGTCGAAATGGTTCAGATCTAAATAGATCTAAAACTTTCAAACCAAAATTCACTAAGTTAGATGGTGGATTTGACTGAAGAGAGTTGGAGATGGAGCCTGGATTCGGACAAGGGTTTAAGGACTGAGGAAGATCGGATCAACTGAAATTTTCTTTGCTCCCCAGTAGAGTCACCATATTTGTTATCAGGAATATTTCACCTTCTGCGGACAAAATTTGTTCCTCTGATCTGAATGGTTCAGATCCAGAACAAATGAGTAAACGACAAAGGATGAAGACCTTCCTTGAATGTTGTAAACACCTGGAATACTACTTTAATCATGAACCTGTGTACCTGCAAACATGCCAAACAAAAAATCACATCAAAGCTACCATAAAATCATCTAGACATCCATACTAGTGACTAAGGAATCCGGTAACATATACATGTGAAATCAAAACAACAAATATGTGGAACGAAAATCAGCTTTGCATTAAGAATGAATGAAGAATTTTACAACCATTGCCTTAGTGTCGACAAACTCCTCCACAAGACAAACACTTCATCCCCAAAAGCTCCAACTTTCTCTCTTGTGCTCTCCAAGGAATGGACTAGGTAGTCAATTCAACAGCATAACAATAGCATTCATTTCTCTCCCTCATCTATGGATATGAGCTTGTATTTATAAGGCTCAATGGATAGGGATAGTTGAGAGAATTGTGGTTGAGGTGGCTCCAATATCCTACCAAGGGGGATCTCGAGCTCAAACTAACCCATATTGATGGGGATAAGGGAGGACACAAGGCTCATGATCTAGAAGCCTCGAAAAACTTCTCTTTTTCCCATTTTACCTAGGGTACCGCTTTTGTTCCCTTATGACAGAGCGGTTTAGGTGAGAACCGCTTTCAGAACAAAACCTATAGGTGGTGGCACCACTTCTGTATAATAGGACAGAGGTGGTGCTGAAGAAGGTATCGCTCATCAGCCAAAGCGTAAGCGCGGTGCCATGTTTTTTCAAGTAGAATTAACATCCAGAGCAAGTTTTCACTCCAAGTTTTGGGATTAAGAGAAAACACAGGGGTTAAAGATCTCATCACATGATGGTGACAGGATTTAGGTATAACAATATCTGCTTTACACTCTTTCTTTTCTTCATCTTTAATCTTCCCATTTCACCTATTTAAGACAACCACTTCTTACTAACAATAAAGCAATTGCAGTGACTAACAATATTGAATACTTAACTATGCCAATGTGCATAGCTCGCTAAGTTTGGAAAAGAAGTATCCCAGTGACTAGACTGATATATGGAGATAATTTCATCTATAGAAAACATAGATTGTTGGACCCAAGAGGATCTAGGAGGTTACTTTAAATATTGAACATAAACAGAAGTTAGCCATACACTGACCTTCACAAACTTACAAAATATTACATAAAGTAACATGTAATTGATGCTCTCCGAGCGCGACAAGTCATATTAGATTGACCTTATTAATAACAACCTATAACTAATGTTGCGAGAGCAGGAAGCGTCACATCAACGTATAACAAACTTAAACATGATTAAATTAGCAATATGTTCTGAGGCCATGGAGAACAACCAATTTGAATTATGTTAGTCTATTCAATAAATGGCTAGTTCTTTGTGGTTCTACATCATCTGATTTTAGTTATTCACCATATAATTCTACAAAATCTTCAAAACTGCACATCGAATAAAAATAATGGAATTCCACACAGAAAACTACACAACCATCAAACCCAATTTGACAAAATTGAATAAAATGCACTTCTCGACCTTTCTGCAGACAACATAGAGAACAAAATAGATGAAATTGGCCCATATGCAAAGGTAGCAATCTAAATAGAATAATATTAGATATGCCACAAATTGAGAAGTGATCTCCCACGGTGTCCACAACAAGCAAAGTAAGCATGGATTTCCTCGGTGGCATGATGGCTTGCTATTTCTGTCAAAATATGCACATCAAATAAACCAATTCCACACAATAGCTGTGCTTGGTGATTCAAAATGCAGACACTTCACCACATGCTGAACAATAGGAAATAATGTCAAGCTCCAAATCTTGGAAGATGTGAACCCAATCAACAAATCTCTTTTGTTCCATGTTGCTAACAATGATCAATGAATGCATAGGATTCTTTCAAATCTGCTGAGTCATCTCTTTGACAACAACAACATTGTCTATAGAGTTCAAGTAAATGGAACCTATGTTTCCTAGTCACACCTTCCAACACATTCGTTAGCCTTCCTCGCTAATTTGGTTGTGGCTCTTTCACAACTAGACACAGCTCCTTTTTCTAGCAACGATGGCTAGTCTTTGTAGTATCTTAATAGCACAAAAAATACAGACAAACATTTACGATTCCATAAAATAATAATATCCCTTCAGTGGATTTGAGTCAATAACAATGGTGCCTTTTTCAATCAAACCTTCATGCTACAATAGATTGAAGCTGTGATATTCAATGGACAAAAAAACAATGAACGCACGCACTCGAAGACTTACATAAATACACAAAAATAAAAAATAACTCACACAACTTCAAACTATTTACTCTTCTACAATTGATAAACTTATATCTCTATCATTCTCCTTGGCCCTCTGGTTATATCTCTATCATTCCCCTTGCCCTCTGTTGAATAAGCTAGGCCAAGACCGACTCTTATACCAACTTCGAAAATTGAGTAGAACCCATAATTTACACAAAAACTAATAAATTGTATATATTCAAAATCAAATACAACACTAATTTATTCCAATCTTAGAGAGATAGGCTAAGATAATATCTCAACAATTTCCAACAACCCTAACAAATCTCAAACCAAATTTACATGTACTAATGAAAGCATTATCTCAAACAAATGCATAATGGAATGCTTCAATTATGAGAAGCTTTAGAGTGGATAGTTTTATCTACAATCCAATTCAAGAAAAGGTTAGAGTAGAAGGAAGGACAAAATTTACCTATAATAATTAAGTGTTAAAAATCGTAATCTCAACTGACCACTATCAATAGTGCATTAATTAGTTAGTTAGTAGAGTAGTTGAGTTGGTCACATTATGTAGAATTAGTGACCCATGGTATTTACCTATGGTTTTAATGTTATATAGTCTTATAAATAATGTTGCTTAATATTGAGAAGGAAATTCAACTGTGCACTCAATCTTTATATACATTTTGTCATTTTCTACTTCTCTTTTAGCCTTTTGTATGCTGATGTATTTATAACTTCAGAATGTAAAAATTAAGAAGCCCTAGCTTCTTAATTTGATGTTGATGTATTTGTAACTTCAGAATGTATTCACTTGTATATTTTATATATTGTATTTCATTGAACCCCGATGTACCTATCGAGAGAATCATTAATCTAATCAAGTCATGTAAATTCATAGATGTTAACCCTCCTTTGTAAGTCGGGGACAAAGTCCCCACATTTGAGGGGCACTAGGGTTATTAGACTCTCCTAGAGAAGTCAGTCGTAGTAAGTAGTTGTCAAGTCAAAAACTAGTATAAATAGAGAGTGAGCCTCTCTATTTGATACACACACTCACCCAGCTATAGCACATAAGTGAGAGAAGAGGAGCTCGCACAAGTGAGAGAGAGAACAGCTGTTGGATATCATCTTTCTATCTTTCAGTTTTACTGCTGCCATTGGTGCTCATTCTATCTCTGAGGAAGTTGCGGGGTTTTCTCCTTTATGGTTTCCCTGAGGAAAAATATGTGTGTCTATTGTTTCTTGTGATTGATTGTTGTGCATGTTATTCTCTCAGATAAGATCCTAAGATCGTATTGTCTAAATGATAAAAATATAACATGGTATTAAAGCTAACCTGAGAAGAAAACACTGTGCAGATGCAGAAGCTAGGGCTTCTTACTTTTTGGGTCTCTCTCCACATATCATCACCAAAAGGAGGCTAGTTTAACTCTCCATTGAAGGGCGCATCTTTCTGTCGAAGGAGAACTTGATTCTGGGCATTTTCCATTTTTGACCTGTCACTACTACGGAAAATTAGGGCTTTTCACAGAAGAAGAATTTTTGAGTGAGCCCAACATAGGATTTCTATCCTACTCAAAATCAAAATTTAGATACCAAGATCGAAATTTTTGGTAGGGTAAAACTCCGGGAAAGTCAAACCCTAATTTGACCCCGGACTTGAAAACCCTAAAATACTAAAACTAGTAGTTTTGGTACATTCGCTCCATCTCGATATTGGAGAAGGCTCAGAAGCTGAAATTTTTATAGACCAAATAAATTTTCGTTTGAAACCCTGTGTAAACTTTTCAGCCTTATATTCACTATATTCTAGGAGATATGATTCCTCCAAATTAGGGTTCCAGCCTCTCCCAGGATTCATCCCTAAACAGGACACCGTGGGATAATTTCTATATCTCGGGCTACTAAGGTCCAAATGAAATTATAAATATGTTCCAGATAGGGCATGGATTGGAATTCATGTGGTAAAATTTTCAGAGCCCAAAGGTGAAACAGTGACATGTGTCAATCTGTACAACTCTGCTATGCTGAACAGTCCTGGAATACATCACGTTGGGTAAAATATCATAAGTCCCAATTGGTGAAACCAATTCTTCTCAACCATACAGTTTTGGAAATACAATAGACGATGCTACCTTAGTGCAAAGTTTCAGACACAGAGGAGTAGTACTTTTGGATATATTTCAGAAACAATTTTAATCATTTCTGCAGAAGAAATTGAAGAAAAGTAGGGCATCAGATATTTTGCAGTTCTGATAAAAGTTTTGAGAAAATGAGTATGATACTTAGCTCAACTTCAAGAGGCACATATTTCTATCCAATAAGATCTGAAATATTCCAAGTTTTGAAGATTAGGGTTTCTCTCACAAACCCTAGGTCATCCAAATCCGGAACCAGGACTGACACCTCAAATCAGTAAGATCTAATCTTTTGCTATTTACATTTGAGGTTCTCATTTCAAAATGACCTATCACACCAACTTGATGATAAGCTTGGTGAAGCTGAAAGCCTCCGATCATGGAAGTATAAGTTTTCACTGGTTCTTGAAGAAAATGAATTGGACACCTACATAAGTGGAGAGGTTCCAGTTTCAGAGGGAGATGAGGCTAAAGCCTTATATAAGAAGAACTTGGTCAAGGCCAAGAGGATCACCTTATACCACAAGTGTCTTCCCTAAAGATACGTAAAGAGATGTTTGATTCCTTGACCAAGCTATTTTGAAAGGAATAATATAAATCGGAAGAAGTATAGGAAACCCATTATCCTTGAAGAAATTGACTTAGATTAGTATTTTAGTAAAGAAGTTATAAGAGCCAGAGGGAGATGAGGCTAAGGCTAGAGCCAAGAGAATCATTGCAGATTCTATTAAATATCATATCATCCCTCATGTGTCATCCTTGAAGACACCAAAAGGAAGTGTCCGATGTTATGACCAAGCAATCGAAGAAGAATAAGATATTGTTATAACCACCTTGAATGGCCTCCCAAGATCATGGGATTCATTCATTCGAGGAATGTGTGCCAGAAGGAAGTGATTACACTCAGCAGACTTTGGGAAGAGCGCACACAAGAAGAAGCTCAACTCATAATAAGAGAAGAGAAAATGGGAGCAACTGAAGATCAATCTCTCACGATCCAAAGAAGATCCCTTAAGCGATGACGAATATGAAGGACTCGACTCTTGAAGAACCTCTTATCCATATTAGCATTTGGACAAGAAATGATGTTGAAGATGATGAAGTGGAAGGCTCAAGAAGGAGTCTACCCATGAAATGAATAAAGATAAGTACTCAATTGTCATTTCATGATATTATTTTGTTATGCATTTCTTTATATTCAGTTGATGTTTGCATTAATGACAGTATACTACTAATATGCATATGATGGGTAAGTAGTCCATGACTCTCCATTACTAGTTATCTCGAATGAAACCTCTTTGCTGACATATTGAATTAGTGCACAAGGCTCAATGATGTCATGGTAGAGATGGAAGGCATCTAGAAATTTTTCGTAAGATATGGATGAATGTTGTATTGGCTAAAATAGTTGCATGATTATATCTTTGTTATGAATATGCCTTATGAAATGTTTCTAACCATACAACTAATGCATTTGCTTATAGGAAAGATCACGTACAATTGCCTACAAGAAAAGAAGGATGAGACTTGTTCTAAAGAACAAGTTACGACAGTTCGAGAAATAATACAAGATGAAGAATAATATGACGATACTTTCAAAGAAAGAAAGAGGTTGTCGAAATAGTGCAGTTATGTGACATCGTTGAGGGACATCATTGATGCAGAACCTTCCAGCTGTGAAGAAATAGCCAAGAAGAAAGGGAAGGAGTGCACCAGTTCAATAAAAATGATGTATAGGATGTGGTATCAAGACCTGAAGGGAAGTCCGTAGTATCTTCCATATGGATCTACAAGATCCAACATGCAATAGATGACAACATCGTGGGATACAAGGAAAGATTCGTAGCATGAGGATTCTCGTAGAAAGAAGGCATAGACTACAAAGAGACATTTGCAGCCAGTGGGAGTTAAGGCACATGATAGGAAGACTCCTGTGTGCAAATTAAAGAAGGCCTTGTACGAGCTCAGAAGACACCCATGGGATAACACATACATGAGGAGCTTGAAGATCACCTAGATTCAGTTAAGATCTAAACCTTTACTACAAGGTTGAAGATGAAAGTCTATAGAGGATGACAAGCTCACAGATGGGTGTGAGAAGAACTTTTGAAAAGGTTCAAGATAGAGGATCTTGGTATTGAGTGAGCCTATATGGATACATAGAATATTAGTAGCAGAGGAAGCTACTTTTCACTCCAGTACAGAATGTTTCAATGCATAGAGTACGAAAGGTAGAGGGAGAATGATGCTTCGCTTCAGAGGGAGTGAATGCAGAGGATCCTGAGGTTCGACATGGTACGACAGGATGGACAGATTACTGATGAATCTAGGATTTATTGAGAGTAAAGTGGATTCCAACCTTTACTTCGAGGTTGAAGGTGGAATACCAGTGATGCTCCTGTTATATGTCGATGCCTTGTTCCTAAAAGAAAAGAGGAACTCATTACAGTGCAAGAGGGAGACTTGCTACCAAGTTTGAGATGAAGGACTTGGATATGATGCACTACTTTCTAGGCATGGTGGTGTGATAGAATGTAGAAGGAATCTCCCTGGGACAATGGAAGTATGTAGTGGATATCTTGAAGAGGTTTGGGATGATGGATTGCAAGACCATGACCACACCTATGGCATCAAACATGAAGCTATTGAGTGATGCTTTGTGAGATTCAATTGATGCCATGATGTATCATTAGATGACTAGGTCATTGATGTACCTGACGAATACGAGACCAAATATTTGCTTTATTGTGAACACATTGAGCTAGTTCCGGATGGATCCGAGACATGTTCACCTGATGGTTGCAAAGCATGCAATGAGGTACCTAAAGGGTACACTTGATTATGGTCTCAAGTATGAGGTGAATCAAAATATTAACCTGGAAAGTTATGTGGATTCGGATTTGGAAAGTAGTTCCATTGATAGGAAGAACACTTTGGGGTGCTACTTTAGTATGGGATCAGGTGTGATCTCTTGGTTTATCAGAAAGCAGTCCTGCGTGGCGCTGAGTAGAGCCGAGAGAGGAGCAGTGAAGCTCGAATTTGTGATCCAGACCGAGATCTCTCGAAAGAGGGAGTTCTAGCATCCGGTGAGGTAGGTTGTATGAGCATAAAATCCTGGCAAAGCTCTTAAGTTGCTCAGACATAAACAATCATGTAGATTGTCCTCGAATGTAATCAGTCCTAGCGAATATCACAGGTTATCCTTAGACGTAATTAGTCTTGATGTCATTCTATGCTATAAATGGCAAAGAGTGAAGTTTGAATACTTCAGAGAGAATCTTGGTGTTCATCAAATCGAGGTTCCTTCCAAGGGGAAGTGATGAATCCATGAAGCCTTTCTCACATGGTGGCAGGTTGCACCTCCCATGGTCAGATGTAAGTGTTGAGCTTTTTTGACATGGTGGTAGGATTGGTTCCTCCCATGGTCAAATGTAAGTGTTATGCCTTTCTGACATGGTGGCAGGATTGGTTCCTCCCATGGTCAGATGTAAGTGTTGTTCCTTTTTGACATGGTGGCAGGATTGGTTCCTCCCATGGTTAGATATAAGTGCTGGTCCTTTTCTTAGATGGTAAATGGTGTGTCCTACCATGCCGATGGATGTAAGAGCTAGGCCTTTTTGACATGGTGGTAGGCTAAGCCTCCCATGGTCGGATATAAGTGTTGAGACCTACATCAAGTATGAAAAAGGGTTGGATCTGTAGAACTACATCCAACATGAAAAAGGGTTGGCTCTGTAGAACTACATCATTAGAGGAAATTTCAACTCAAAATGGGCCTTTTAACTCTAATTCAAATTCCATGTCATCATGTGTTAGCCAATGAAATTTATTTGAATTTGAAATACCGTATAGGTCTTAAACACTTTTTTAATATAAATTTGGGGATAGGTATCATAAAAAAAACTACTTTTTGTTTGTATTTTCGACATATCTCCCTGTGTTTTTAGTCAAATTTCGATTGAGAGAGCTCATTGGATGCGGAATTTAATTATGCATCCAACGAGCTCTCCCGATCAAAATTTGAGTAAAAACACGGGGTGATATGTTGAAAATACAAACAAAAATTAGTTTTCTCTTTTCTTCCTCCAAAATTAATAAATATTATTTTATCATTTTATTAACTTTTTTTAGGAGGCCCATTTTGAGTTGAAATTTCCTCTAATTCTAGCGTGAAAAAGGGTTGGCTCTGTAGTGGAATACCTTGCAGAGGGAAAGGCCTACATCCAACATGAAAAAGGGCTGGCTCTATACAACTACATTTAGCATGAAAAAGGGTTGGCTCTGTAGAGGAAGACCTTGTAGAGGGAAAGTGTACATCCAACATGAAAAAGGGTTGGCTCTATAGAACTACATCCAGCATGAAAAAGGGTTAGCTGTGTAGTGGAAATCCTTGCAGAGGCAAGGTGCTGCATTCAGTATGAAAAAGGACTAGCTCTGTAGGGGAAATCCTTGCAAGAGGAAATGTGTTGCATCCAGTATGAAAAAGGACTAGCTCTGTAGGGGAAATCCTTGCAAGAGGCAAGGTGTTGCATCTAGTATGAAAAATGACTGGCTCTGTAGGGGAAATCCTTGCAAGAGGCAAGGTGTTGCATCCAGTATGAAAAAGGACTCGCTCTGTAGGGGAAGTCCTTGCAAAGGCAAGGCAGTACATCCTACATGAAAAATGGCTGGCTCTGTTGATGAAGACCTACCTAGAGGCTAGGCCTATAACCAACATGAAAAAGGGTTGGCTCTATAGAAATTCCTATGACGAGAAGAATTGAGAGATAGCACCATTTTCTCGAGATAGCGGGAGTAGTGATGATCCAGCCTTCATGATGATCGACTAATGATCCAACTTCGATAATGATCTGTGACGAAGACTTGTGCTGATGAATTGTGTCAAGAGAATACCTTCCTAGTTAAGAGGGACTGTTGATGTATTTGTAACTTCGGAATGTAAAAAGTAAGAAGCCACAGCTTCTTACATTGATGTTGATGTATTTGTAACTTTGGAATGTATTCACTTGTATATTTTATATATTGTATTTCATTGAACCCCCGTGTACCTATCAGGAGAATCATTAATGTAATCAAGTCATGTAAAGTCATAGATTTTAACCTTCCTTTGTAAGTAGGGGGCAAAGTCCCCACAGTTGAGGGGCACTAGCGTTATTAGACTTTCCTATAGAAGTCGGCCCTAGTAAGTAGTTGTCAAGTCAGAAACTAGTATAAATAGCGAGTGAGCCTCTCTATTTGATACACACACTCACCTAGCTATAGCGCATAGTTGAGAGAAGAGGAGCTCACATAAGTGAGAGAGAGAACAACTGTTGGAGATCATCTTTCTGTCTTTGGGTTTTACTGCTGCCATTGGTGCTCATTCTATCTCTGAGGAAGTTGTGGGGTTTTCTCCTTTATGGTTTCCCTGAGGAAAAATCTGTGTCTCGAGTGTCTCTTGTGATTGATTGATGTGCATGTTGTGTCTATTGTAATTGATTGTTGTGCATGTTGTGCATGTTATTCTCTCAGATAAGATCCTAAGATCATATTGTCTAAATGATAAAAATCTATCATTGTAATATTTAAAAATAAGGTGTTGTAGTTACAAACATTTGGGTTATTGCTACTACATGCATACCTTACCCCTAGAATTATAATAATCTAGTTTAATCATGCATGGTTGTAGTAGCTTTGTACATGGAGAAAGTACATGGAGAATATACCCATGAGGAAGTATGTAACCGAATCTGGCAAAAGATAAGCATGATATGAATGCATCTACGTGAGAGCAGTTGGGTTGTAACTATCTTGATGCGATCAAAAGCAACCTTTGCAAATTGTACAAAAGCTCATGGAGATCAAAAGGATCAAAATATAATTTTTTTTTAGAAGTGAGAGCATTTGGGTTAGTTACGTTGTAACTATCTTGATGCGATCAAAAGCAACCTTTGCAAATTGTATAAAAGCTCATGAAGATCAAAGGGATCAAGATATAATTTTTAGAGAAACAAGTCTACTGAATCATTTGGGTTTATGCATGTTTGCCGTGTGACGATGTACAAGTGATGTAATAGTTTGTATATTGTGGCAGAATGTATAATAAAGAACGATGGTTTTGGTGCTCCTCAAAATTTTGTTATTAATAGATAAGAATACGTTATAAGTTATATATGTGTATGCTGGTGTACATAATATTACACGATCCACACAATGTTTTCATTCACTAACATTTTGCAAAGCTTTGTTATTTTTTTTTTCTGAATTATTGTTAACATTTAGATAAATTTAGATTACAATACAATGCTCTTGTTTTCTATTTGAAAAATTAAAACAAAAGAAATTGAATTATTGATATGCAATGCATTAATGTAACATGTTACATTGGTATGAAAAGAATTGTAAACACAAATGATTTTGGCCTTGAGTTATAATACATGTTTTGACCTTAAGTTATACATGTTTATAAACAGTACCATTATAAGTAAAATGGTCCTTGTTATTTACTTAACAACACGAACTGATTCTCGTTATATACAATAATACTGGCACAACCACAAGTACTGTAGTCGAAGTTGTAAACGTGATTCCTCTGTGTTAATTCGAACCCTAAACCTCGAACACATTAGCAATGCAATGCCTTTATCGCAATGCGACCTTCTAGCATTTATCGCAATGCAATGCAGTTACTGGGAGGCAGTTGCTAACTTGCAATCTGTGCGGGAAAGTCGACAAATCTTTTACATTAGCCAACTGATATTACGTTAATCACGATGTATTTAATCATAATTAAATACAACTATTATTAAATAAAATTTGGTTGTATATTTGTTACCTAATAGGTTGATCTGGTTGATAAGTTTAAAATCCAAAATCTATAAACATCTATAAACTTAAACCTGAGGAAAAAAAATGTTACAAATAATTTCCCATTTACGTTTAGTTTACCAAGTTTATAGATACGCCAAAACAAATTAAACCACCGAACTGGTTATCTGCCAAAGTTTGAAGAATAATTGAGGAACGTTTGAGGAATCTGGCGGTGCTTGAGGAATATGGCGGTGATATAATTCACTGTATCTTCCACTGTTGATCCTAATACACTAAAATCAATTCGTCACCTAATGATCCCATTCGAGACGCATAAAAGTCAAACAATGGCCTAATACCTACTGATAAGTGGGCTTAGCTGAAAATTAATGAATCAAGAGTGAGCAGTACGTTCAGTTTATGAGCTCCTTAGAAAAATTGCTGAGCATTTTTCGCTCTGCGCTACAGTTTTAAAGAGCTTAGGAGGTGGTGTACTGTATATCTTTAAATCGAGAACATTTAGATCTAATTACGTATACATCATCCTACCTAATATTGGCAGGATAGACAAGCTGAATAAAAACTTCGATGTGACTAGTTATTCTTCTTTTACAATTACCTACTACTGTATTTAAAGATAAAGTTCCATAATTCTATAATGAGGATAACGTAGACTTTAATGGTCAATTGTACTGAAGCTTCGTAGAGTGGGAAAGGGAGAGCGCTCTCCGCAGCGCAGCAATTAATGCTGCGGCTGTGGCCCACAGCCGCAGCATTAATTGCTCTGCGCTGCTGGGTGCTTATTGCTCTCCTTGCTAAAGTGGGTTGTAGGATCTTTTGCTCATTTTGATTTTGGAAGTATTATATTATGGCATGTTTTGCTACTTTGTAAATATTCTACTTATAGCATCTCTTGATACTTTTGGAAAGATCAGAATCTTTTCCTTTTTAACAGAAGACGTATCTACAATGGGAAAGTGTACTATGGGCATTGGGAAGTATTATCTATGCATAATGCGATAGTATGCTTTACATAAGAGCTTTCATGGGAGTTTCTTAGATGAATTATAATGGAATTATAATGGTTAGATGAAAATCAATAATATAATTTTGGTTTATAATATGGTTAGCTGAAAATTAATAATATAATTTTGGTTTATAGATATGGTTAGATGAGGGAAAATAGATTGAAGATGTAATAGTATACGATATTTAGTAATAAATATGAAAAATTTACAAAAATTTATTGGTTGCAAATTATCTTTCTTATTCAAATATTTTTTTGTTGAATAAAAATCAATTATATAAGGGTTGTTGTTAGTGGACCAAAGGGATGTACATTCCCAAATTTATCCAATAGTTTTTTTATCCAAATTACTTTTTGCCATGTATGTCACATAGCTATATATTTTGCTTGAATAGATCTTTTAAAATCAACAAATAGATTGAGCTACCAAAGTCAATACATAAGCTGAAGTAGGTCTCCTTTTGTCTAAATAACCTACAAAATCTAAATCAAGATATCCACAAAATGAATCAATGCAAGCATTATAAGTGGTAACACAATAATCACTTGTGTCTCTAAGATAACAAAGCACTCATTTCATCACTACTTAATTTTCTCTACTTGGATTTGCCATGTATCTAGTATGCTAGAATATGATACATGAGATATATAATCATTTTCTTCTTTATTTCTAGGTTATAGCTTAAAATGGGAAGCCAAGGGATTTTTATTGTTTCAAATCCACATACTTGTGTTGTAATAACCAATAGTTTAAAATGGGAATGGAAAGGGATTTTTGTTGGTTTAGAATCCACATACCATTGAAAATTTTAATCTTAATGCTTTCAATCCCAATAGTCTTATAAGGAACATTGTTTCCCATAAGAAGAACATTGCCATCAATACCTTTGTAAGAAAATAACTAACTCCCATGTTGGCACATGTGACGGGAAGCACGAGAATCAAATAACAAATCTTGATAATATAGTGAGATACCACAAACATACAATACTTCATCAACCATAAATTAAATTGTATTAACCAAATTTGCTTCCTTTGTGGAGTTGTCCTTGGATGCTTGTGTCTTCAAAGAGATTCAGTTTGTTAAGGATTTTGTCATGTAAAGGATATACATTCTGCTCCATAATCTTGTTGCAATTTCCTCTTCAGTAATACTGAGAAACACACCATATGCCTCCAACGCCTTAATTTCCTACTACACCTCAAACTTTAAACTCTAAAAACATTATCATTGGAACAAACGCCAAACTCTATCATAATCGCTCCTCCATAATGATTTTCCTCTTTGTGGGGGTCATGATTTGAGTATTTGACGGTCCTATCTCTCTTTCGTTCTTCCTTCATGCACAATAGTGCTAACTTTCTTTCTCACAGTGCCTCAATGATGATCAAGTATGTTTGGCCCATGTTCCATGTGATGTTCCTAATCCACACAAGAGATACATTCATTTCATATCTCAACAATCTTTTGCATGGTTTTGAGTTATAGATAGATGGTCTTTTAGGATAAGATGATCATCTCATCATAAAAGACCATGTGGGTTTAGTAATTAAAAAAACTACCTTGTCTTTTATGACATCAAGATTATATGCTACATTTATTAAAGTTTGTCCAAAATGAGGGTGATGGTGGTAGATTTTATATAAATGTCTCTGTAAGTATTGAATTTGGGCTCAAACATACCACACAACACTAAGAAGTATATTTGCGAAACAAACTCTACTATGAATTTGAGTGCAATGAAACTTCATGGTTTCGAGCATTAATAGACAATGCAAAATTTACAAATCCATTGGTAGAAATATGAAGCCCATTTTGGGAACAATAATTTCACTTTCTCCAGCGTAGACTAGAAGCTTCACCTGCTCATTGGAAGTCAATCTTAGCTTCATGTTGGTTCTTCTTCACCATGCTCACCGTGCTTTCATCATCATGTGATTTCCTTCCTCCTCATGTGATCCATGGATTGTGCTTCAAACAATGCTTTCAAGTAGATTACATATCTAGGGAAATAACCTTCAACTCTCACTCCCATGTCTTTCATTCTCTAGTAAAATTGCATACAACTTTACACGCCATAATAGACAACCCTCGCAACATGGGGGTTGATCTATCTATGCACTCACTCTCATGGATTAACCTCTATCAATCTCCACTAGAAGGTGTTTTCCTTATAGTGATTTGCTTCCTAAGCCACTAAAGATTCATTTAGGTGATACAACTTTTTGTATTTGCTTGATCATAGTCAAGACCCTGGGATCCATCTGTAGGATGAACAACTCTTTATAGGAACCCATATCCCACATAGATATTAAAGGTGTATTTTATAGCATACACATGACATTATTTAAGAACATAATATTAGACTAGATCTGTATCATTTATATAGGACTTAAGGTCCTTTATTTCCTCTTCTTACCCTTGTGTAGTGATTTAAGAACCCATTGATGGATCATGAGCCTTAAAAGTTTTATTTAGGTCCTAATACCCTTTATCCTATATATACCATTGGTAAGGTTCTGAGGCCCGTCCCTTGTGTCTACAACTTTCTAATGGTTCCCATATCTCGTTTAGAGGTCAAAGATTCAACTTAGAGGGTTTGTTAGGGTGGTTCAATGTGTCATTAATAGTTTATAACCCCTTCCATGAATACTTTAGACCTTGTCTTTTTGTTCCTCTATTGAGGATAGTCAAGATCCTCAAAACTATACTTTGTACATAGAATTTGTTAGTGATGCCTATATCCCACCAAGAGGCGAATGATCAAGGTATATGTGGTGGTTTGTGGCCTAGTTTAGGGGTTGGGTCCTTAGAAGCTAAATTTGGGGCTAATAGTAGGAGACCCATCTCTTTTGTGTAAAATATACTAATGGTACCATAATCCACTCAAGGAGAAATGTATTTTCTAGATGGCTTTGTGCTAGTTTGAAGAATTTTTATCCTCCCATATGACCTATACTATTCATTTCAGAGTTAAGGGATTTATTTGCCTCCCGCAATCACACTTAAGTCCCTTAGAAAAATTCTTACTACATAAAATATCCTAATGGAACACCTCTCCCACTCATATTCAAAAGATGTTTTTTAGAGTGTTTGTGTTGCAATTCGAGTTCTTAAATTCAAGGAGATTTGGTGCTGTCTGCATTTGTCCAACATAAGTCTCAAACTAGTTATATGGTCTTTTACTAGCCCAAAAATAGTCCAGTCATCAAAGTAAACTTCTAAAAATTTATGTATGTATTCTTTAAAGGCGGAGATGACTACTCGGGAAAATATGGCATGTGCATTCTTCAACCCGAAGGGCATGACAGTATACTGGAAGGATCCCATTTCGGTAGCAAAGGTTGTCTTGTGTCGGTCTTCTGGAGCAATTCGGATCTGATGGTAGCCCAAAAAAACCATCGGTAAAAGAGTATATTTCTTGACCTCCGACATTGTCAAGCACTTCATCTGTAAAGGGAGTGGGGAAAGGGTCATGCAGACAGGCATCATTGAGTTTCCTTAGATCGACACAGATTCGGATTTCACCCTTAGTCTTCTTCTCCTGGACGACCATAGGGCTGACCCACTCAGATTCTTCAACAGGTTCGATTATTCCTGCAGCAAGCATATTTTCCAACTCTAGCTTAACCTTTTCCTTGTATTTTGGATTCAATCTATAAGGGCGCTGCTTCACAGGCTTGGCATCAGGCTTCAGGGGGATCTTCATTACTCCGATATCTCCCAAGATACCTTTCATTTCGGAGAACTTTGTCGGAAACAGATCTTGCTATTCGTGGAGCAGTTGAGTTACCTTGCTTACCATCTCATCATCCCAATAGTCGCCAATGGTAGCAAACTTAGGCTGTGCCTCGGATCCAATGTTAATTGTGCGCGTCTTCAAGGGATGCGTCACTTCGGGAACTTCGACTGCCGGTCCATGCACGTCACAATATCCTTCTGACTCAGGGATATCAAGATGGCGCGGATCCTCTTCTTCGTCGACTGTGAATTTATAACATTCAACTGCGAAGGCTTCTTGTGTGGCCCAATCAGGGTGATTTTCTGTCACTTCTTGATCGTTAAATACCTTAGTATTGATGATCCTGATAGCTACGTCTAGGGCTGGACAGACATCATTAGTAGAAAAAGTATTGACAAAGCTATGAACAAGACAATCCCAACTTACAGTATCTTGGCGAAGTTCAGCCTCCGCGTACCAGTTCTTCGCCAATGGTCCCAGCGTGTGCACAAATCTATGTACCCACTCATCCTGAGGGACATACTTCCATGCCTTGTAGCATTTGCTTAAGTGGTCCTGTGGGCAAGTTTTTCCATCAAACTTACTTCGCACCGTTGCCAACTGGTCTGAGAACCGCATGCGAAGGAGCTTCTGACATGCTTCCCAGGTAGGGATCTGCTTCTTATGGCTCGTCCACCATCTGACTGCTGTGGCTCTGAACGCTGACTCTAGGTCCTCCATTTTCTGTAGGTCAGGTATCTGATCCAAGAATTGTGCAATAAATGGTTCAGGATCTATCGAACCATCATACACAAGTATATTTCGGGTTTGTGAGTCGACCCATCTGAGAGACTTGGTAAGGCCGGCATTGCTGCCCCTATGGTGCTCAGATAATCAGTGTTGCCAACTTTCTAATTCATCTTCAGAGTCCGTCATACAGGAGCTACCAGACTCCCACCCTACGGCCGGAGGATCCGCATAACCTTCTTCCTGCGCCGTGATAGTAGATATAGGTTCCACATCAGCTTGATCCTCATGGAGGAGTGGCTCAGTGTACCGTTCCCCTTGTGAAGGATCCAGGGGCAGGATGACCCTGAAGTCTTTCCCTTCGAAGACCATCTTTCTCTTCTTTAGGTTGATGACTGCGGCATTTGCCATTTCCCATTCAATTCCTAACAGGGCCGGGTAAGGGTTGCTGTCATCAATGATCTCAATTACTTCGAAGTCCGCGAAAGTACTGACTCCGTCAATATCTATTTGGAGATCCAGGAATCTTCCTAAATGTACAATCTTTTGCTGGTTGGCTAGCCTCAACTGTATAGGGGACCAGGCAAGGGTAGGTTTCCCCATTTGTTCCCAGGTTTGTTTGGTTAAAACATTTACATCAGACCCCAAGTCTAGAATAACATCGGTCATATCATATGCCCCTATCTGAGCATTCAATCGCATTTCCCTACCGGTCCTGCTAACTCGATGAACAGTTTTGTCCTGACCACAACTTTGTAGAGATTCGCAGGAAGCGATGACGTTCTGCAGCTCATTCAGAGCAGCTTGATTTCTTAAAAGTTTGAGGCAACTTTGCAAAAAGGTAGATAGTATACTTACTTTATCCAGCGATGCGTCGCAGGGTGGCGACTGAGGCTGCGCAGGTGCGCTGGGTGGGCTAGGGCCAGCAAAATCTTTCTTGGCCTCCATGAATGTCTCTTTCTCTCTGATGATATCAAATGCAGGAATTTTCTCAGGAGCCTTACGAACTAGAGCTTCGACAGGTCGGTTTGGCATCTTTTGGATGTGTGTCATAACTCCACTTCGTGTAACGACATTGATGGTTGCCACAAGGCGGGGCTCCATAGAAATCATCTGGAGGCTCTTAGTAGGGGTAGTCTGTCGTGCCTGAGTCTTAGCGATCAAATGGGGGCACTGCTCAATCACATGATCTACGGCGCGGCAATACCGACATGTCGTAGTGGGGTTCTGACAGTCGCGAGCCAAATGCCCAGCTTGGTTACAATTGTAACACACAAATTGGCTTCGGCCTCGCTTGGCCATGCCTCCACGACCTCTAGAAGTACCTCGTCCAGAGGCACCCCCCTGGTAACCATAACTATCGTTATGTGGGCCTTCAGTGTGCACCCGGTAGGCATCATAGGTGAGGCACTCATCCTCATTATGACCTACAGATTTGCAAAATTTACAGTAGGAGTTCTTAGGTCCCTGCCCATACCTTTGCAGCAGGTAACAGTTCTCAGGTCGGTGTTGACCTGTCATTCTGCAGAGCTCACAATAGATAACTTGTGGTGGAAAGGGGTTCGGCGCACCGGTCTACAGGTACTTGTTTACCAGAGGGCACCGTTCCTTGTCGTGACCTTCGGTCCGACATTGCGTATACCAAACCTCTTCGCGATCAGGTTTTCCCTTTTTCATCTCGCGAAGTTCTAGGGCCATCGCAGCTAGCTGCGCTTGGATTTGAGCAATCCCAGAGTCATCTCTGACAGGGGCAGTCTCTAGTTTCATTGCGATTTCCAGAGCCTATTGCTAGTCAGCAACCTTCTGTTGCATGAGTGGAGTTCGGATATGTGGTAACAATGCTGCAATAAACCATTCCTTGTGCTGCACAGGACTAATGGTAAAGCTGACTTGGTCTAGTAGAACTTTGAATCTCTGATCAAAGTCCCAGACTGATTCGCCGCGCCGCTGTTGAATCTCCTTGAGTTCAGTGATGCTCTGCGACTCCGATTTAGGCTTCTTAAATTCTTTGATTATGGCCGCCTTGATCTCGCCTAAAGTAGGGCTCTGAGTGCTGGAAAATTTCATGAACCATGTTAGAGCCCGGTCTCGAAAAGAAGTAATGAGCTGCACAGCTCGCACATACGGATCTATAATTTTCTTCGCGTTCCATACCGCTTCGCATAGAAACCAGAACTGTTCTGGGTCTTCTGATCCCGTGCCTTTAAAGATGGGGAGTTTAATGTCATCAACGAGGTGGGCCATGGAGTTTCTGGGGGGGTTGGGAGGGGGACAGGATGTGGATGGGGGGGGATTTACGGGGGCAGACTGGCCTGTGGCCGGAATACTCCGGCCTGGTTGACTCTCAGACTGCGATGGAATTTCAGGGGTAGCGGAGCGGCGTTGCGGGGTGACCGGAGGGTTTCCAACCGAAGGGTCGTCTTCGGAATCTGACTCTTCAGGGTTTACAGGGGTGGACGCGGTAACCTGACCTAAGGAAGAGGGGTCAAAATATCGCTTATACCTTTCTCCGTTTCGCAGCAACCCGCTTTGCTCATCGAAGGGAGTGTCACTTGCAAACATATGTTAGTACGACTAAACTAATAGTCCGATTCAAACAACAATATACCCTTTTCGGTCAATAGTATTTTAATCCTTAAGCTTAATAAATTCAAAAACTTACCACGGGGACCTTTGAAAAACTATCGTTCGGCTTCGCTGAAAGAGGTGCTCGTGTCAATGGCAAACTCTGTTACAAAGGCTTCCAACGTTCGCGTCGTCCAGAAGTCAACAGCGCGGGATATCTCGTTGTTCATGTGTTGCACAAGATTGACCCTTGCGGGGGTCCACACAGGAATCCGTCGAGCTTGAAAGTTCGTCCTCCTCTCTGTTAACCTAGACAACCACTGGTGCAACTCTATGTGGAGACTACCAAAAAAAATTCCATAAGCATCACAAAAAACATACCTTTGTAAAAATTCTCTTGCACTACACCGCGGATTAGCGTTCTCTTGCTGCGCAATTTGCAAACAGATCTCAGCAAACCAATCACTGATTTCCTTGACAGAGGGCCACCAGAACATAGCCCTTGTGGTACAAGGTAAACCCCTCTTGAGTAGGTACTGAGTTCAACCGGCAACAGAACCAATTTGTTGGGCAATAGGGCAGACCCGGGTTTAAACCTTTTGTGTCGCACCAACAAAAAGACCCACAGTGTTGGCCCTTTCGGCAACAACCTGTGCGCAGGTTGCAGTCTCACCCGAAACAGCTATGGGGTGCCGCAGAATCAGGTTTCTGCAAGCCGAGAGGGGGATTACTGTACCTTAGCCTTAATAATCTTATTAATCAATACTATAAAAGATTTACCATTCATTCACATACAACTTCGCGGATAAATAAACAGTCGTTACTTGCTCAACCCACTACAGGGAATTCACAGCGAAGCTAAATATTGACAGCGATCTAATTTATCAGATGTATACAGTTATTAATGCATAAAAGATAACAAAACAGAAACAGCACAAGAAACCACGACACCGGATATAACGTGGTTCACCCCCAGTGTAGGGGCTACGTCCACAAACTGTGTTTATTCAACTTGCTACAAAAACCACAGTTTGATCTGCGCACTCAGCTGCAGATCCTTTCAGTCCTCAAAAGCCGCGCACACAGCAGCAGGCCCCTGCGCACACAGCTGCAGGTCATTCCTTAATCTTCCTTACAAAAACCCTCTGCGCACACAGCTGCAGAGGTCGTCCACGCACACAGCTGGGACTTAACCTTTTCTTACAAAACCAATCTTAGCTTCGCCTTAATCTTTCTTTCATCATAAAACCTAACCTATCTTCTTTACACAAGCACTTATTTATACTGCGCATTTTTACAAAACCATGGTCTTAAACCATGGGCACCCAAAACCCTAAACCCTGGATTTCAACCACGGGTTTTATTACAAAAATGGTGTTTTAACTTCCCCCGATACCCCTAAGACTGTTTTGACCCGTAACTCCTCTTACAAATTTTCTAATTAACCGCGGAGTTACCCAAACATGGAGTATGCACCCCAACAAGGAGACCCATCTCTTGTGTGTAAAATATACTAATGGTACCATAATCCACTCAAGGAGAAATGTATTTTCTAGATGGCTTTGTGCTAGTTTGAAGAATTTTTATCCTCCCATATGACCTATACTATTCATTTTGGAGTTAAGGGATTTATTTTCCTCCCGCAATCACACTTAAGTCCCTTAGAAAAATTCTTACTACATAAAATATCCTAATGGAACACCTCTCCCACTCATATTCAAAAGATGTTTTTTAGAGTGTTTGTGTTGCAATTCGAGTTCTTAATCATGGTCCATGACTTCAAGAATATTCATTTAGGATCTAATTACTTAGATTTGAATTTATTTCCTAGCCATGGTTAAGGTATTAACACCCATACTTGATGTACAAAACATAATGCACTGGTGCAAGCTAATGAGGGTCAGTTTTGACGAGTTAGATGCAATAGAAAACTGAAAAAACATGCATCCCTCAACTTACATGGATATTTTGAGATACTTGCGCAATGAATATTGCTTTGAGTAAAAAAGATGATATGTGGGTAACTGAATCACGTTTTCGAATATATAAATTTTATCTATTGAAAATGTTCATAACTACCTTGAATTTGATGTTTTCTAATAGGTACTTTTTTATTTGAGGGGAAATGATAAGGTATGGTACTATGGTTTTATGATGCAACCCTTGAGTGCCTAAATGATGGAGCCAACCTACAAAAAGTGGTAAACATATAGAGAACAAATAGTACTAGTGCAACACTATTTTTCCAAAATAAAATTTATAATTTATAATTTTTTAAAATTATCTAAGTGATCAAACCTCGAAAACAATATGCCAAGTTTGGGTACAACGTTTGAGGGTCATAATGCACTGATCATGAAATGGTTTTTTTATGATGATGATGTTGATGATGATGATGATGATGATTAACGTCCACTGAGACCAACTTTGGTCCATCGGACCTTAAGAAGGATAATACTCGGTTTACTTTAAAATCATATTCATGTGCTAAAAACGCTTTCCAAGCTCATTATAGTTTTGGAAATTAAGGAGGTTATAAAGCCTTTTGTATTGCAACAAATACTATGAAACTCGGATATAATGTGGGTTTAAGCAAGGAACTCTAAGAGAAAGTGATTTTTATCCTGAATGCTCATAGACTCAGACAAATGGAAAACCATTTCTGCCCATGGAGTTTTAGGAATAGACCAACTCCCTATTTCACTATGGAGTTCATGAGAGTCCATTCTAATCTTGGCTATATTAATTTTCTTTCGTGAGCTAGTTACTACCGAGAGATACTCCTGATCTTCCAAGTTATGATTAATGACCTCCTTATAGTATCTTAATTTTCTCTTAACTGTTAAATTTTCCTCACACCATAATTTATCTTTAAACTTAGAAGTAATAATATTTTTGGCATTATCAATGTTCTGCAAAATGTCATTTTTATCAATGCCCCAATGGTTTAACCAAGCCATGGTATCTTTACACCAACATCGCTTGAGGTGTAGTTGGTTTTGACTTGAGTTTAAATAAATTTTAGGAAGTCTCTCATTTCCCATGTTATTTATATTATGCTTGTACATCAGGTGCCTAGTCATAGCCATGCTCTCAATGAGGGAAAGAACTACTTCTATGAGGATAATAGGACAAGGAATATTGCTTTTAATTTTGAGGATATACGTTATAAAATGCTTATGTATTTGCTCAATCTTCCTTCAAGATTCTCTAGAAATGTTGCACCCCCATACTTCACAACCATACAAGATAATAGGGATGACAAGAGTTTCAAAGAGGAACTTATTTTTATCGCACATGACCAGATTGGATGATTTACAGTTATTTTCAAGACCAAAATAAGATTTCCACCCTCCATTAATCATTTTCTCAATGCTATAGTTCCAATTGATCTTGTGATGAATATCAATTACAAGATACTTGTAAGAAATCACTTCCTATAGATTTCTATTATCATAAATAAAAATATCCATAGGTGTTTTTCTTAGATTTTATAATCATGATTTTTGTATTGTCGGTGTTAACACTCATACCCATGTTAGAGAAAAAAACCTTTAAGAATTATTAATTGCTTATCGAGATCAGAAGGACACCTTGCCATAAGAACAATATCATCAACATAAAGTAGGAAGATTATAAATATCTCAGCTAAGATTGTACCGACGCAACCTACTTCATCTAAACACTTTTCTAGCATATCAATGTAAATGCCAAAAAGAGTAGAGGAGAGGGGGAAAACGTGTTTAACTCCAATATTATAATTTATATATGTTGTCCACCCCTCAATATTCTTAAACTTAGCAATGACCTTTTTGTATAACCTTATCGTGGTAGCTCTCAACTCAAAAGGAACCTTAAGATCCTCTAACCTATTCCACAAGTTATTTCTAAGCACTGTATCAAAAGCTTTTCTAAAATAAAAAAGCAACAAAATATGTCAAACTTATTATTACGCCATTCCTTTGTAATGATCCTAAGTGTAATGAGGTGGTCCATGGTTGAATGATTCCTTCTAAAACCTGCTTGACCTTTATTTCACTTACCTTCCGTTTCTATCCATTTATTGATATTATTTTATAAGATAATACCATATAACTTATGTAAGAGAGGGCTAATCATAATAGTCTGATAATTAGAGGGGTCATTTTTATCACCACTTTTGAAAATATGAATAATGAGGCTTTGAGTCCAAGGTGTAGGAAACCCTTACTTGACCACTAGATTAAAGAGTTTGTGGTTGTGCGGGATGAGGAAATGCCCTCCAATTTTTAAGATTTCTGCTTGGTAGCCTTCAATGTCTTTGGATTTTCTATTTTCTAAGCGCTTAACCCCAAAATCTATGTCTTATAACGAGAAAACATCTTTCATTGTAAGAATGGTTTGACTGTTATCTCTGATATCCTAGGATTCATAAAGCTTTTTAAGATATGAATTCCAATATTTTAAAGCAATTTATTGTCTTCTTTTGTTTTGCGAGTTACAATTTTCCTCCAAAATTTATTAGGCACTACCTTGGAGAGGTGTAGGAGACTTTCCTACCTTCTACTTAGATAGTGCCTTCTTTTTCTTTTAATTAAGGCTTTGTAGTGATTTATCAAATGTGTAGTAGCTTGCTTAATTTCTTTTTTCGCATCTTTGCACTCTTGATCATACAAGGGGTTTTCTCTATTATTTCTCGTTTTAGTAGAGACTTTGTTGTCTAGTAGTGTAGAATAAATTATTATTTTTAATGCTTGATAAATGACAACTTTATGAAAAAAACACTAACAGTGTGTTTTTTGAGTTGAGTAATGACACAAGAAAAATAGAAAAAATAATATTTTTAAAAACAAATTACATATTTTGAATTTGTAGAAAAGATGTTATCTGGGTTTAAAGCTTCATAAAAAATGATTGTGTGTAGCATACTGTAACCAATGGTAAAATACTGGCATATTAATGAAATGGGTGAGATGTCGAATTAGCTATGGTTTACCATGTTCCATACCAAGGGCTTGATTAACCCAAGGGGGATTCACTTTGTTGAGCAATATCTTATGATGTTCATTCATAAAGGCGAGTTTTTTAATTGTGAAAATAAGGTCAATATATTGTAGGTATTAGGGTGGTGAGGTGTAGGATATGAGGATTTTATAGGTATTGGGGGTATAAAAAGAGGTTTCTAGTAAAAATAGGGAATATATTGTAAATATAGGGTTTTTTTAATTGGAAAAATGTATTGGGAGGGGGGCTCAACAAAATGATTTTTGTAGGTAATTATCAATATCTAGTGAAATTAGGGGTATTCTTTAATATCCTATGAACAAAGGCACTATGAAGTGGTTTCACTAAGTGGATACCCCATAGGTTAACCTAGAGCTAACTTTGAAGCAAACATATGGGATGACGTATGGCACCCAAACACATTATGAGGCTCAGTATTACTGCTAAGAAATGTGAGCTTATTTGTTTTAAGTTAAATCTTTGTCCATCCACCAATTTTTTAAAACACAAGGAGTGGACAATAGACAACCAGAAAAAAAACATACCATTTGTATCACCAAAACACATCCACAATATTTACCACTACAAATATAGTGCAAATGACAATAAGGATAGTAAGGGTTTTAGGGGGGAGGGGGAGATAAAGAAAAAGAGGAGTAGGGGTGTGAGAGAAAGAGAGGGAAAGAGATAGAGATCAAGGATGTCACGGTTTTGGGGAGGAGTAGGGAGGTTAGAAATAAGGGGAGCTATAGATGAGGAGGTGGGCAGTTGGATTAACAAGAGAGAGAGAGAGAGAGAGAGAGAGAGAGAGAGAGAGAGAGAGAGAGAGA
>LPNX011049659.1:135324-150115 GCA_001517045.1 Pseudotsuga menziesii
TTGATCCACTGAAAATGTTCAGTAGTCTTGTAACATCCATTGGAGTTGTGCAATAGACACAGCTACCACCTTTAATGTTACAAAACATGCATGTGTTTTTTTATTGTATAAACAAAAAAAATCCATTTCCAATGGTAGCTTAATAGGTTAAAAAAAATACTATAGTCAAATTTGTGCATTTTTTGGGAAGGAAAGCAAAAAAAAACTATCAATTTGATCATTACAATTCACATTCTCCATAATTCAGTTGCTAAGAATTAAGGGTCACTTTGAATACATTAAGAAATCTTGAAGAATAGTCAATAGAAGAGGACCATAGAACATCTCCAATTCAAGAGAACCATAGAACATCTATAATTGAATATCACCATATATCATATCCAATTGAATAGCACCATAGGAAATCTCCATAATTCTTAGAATTGAGGAGAACCAAAGACATTATGCAAGGTTGAAGAATACCAAATACAAGATCACCATAAATAATTTCCAACTAAAGAGCCCCATATACCATACCCAATGAAGAGAACCATAGGTCATATCAATCATTCACTTGCTTATAATTGAGGAGCAACAAAGACATTGGGAAAGGTTTAAGAATTACAATGGAATATCACCATATATGATATCCAATTGAAGAGTACCATAGACCATCCTAAATTGAAGTTGGGCACCATAGGCCATCTCCATCATTCACTTACTTATAATTAAGGAGGACCAAAGACATTGGGAAATGTTTATTAGAAAAACAGGATCGCGGAGAAATGACAATTAAACAGTTAATACTATGCAAATATTAAACAGATTACAAGAGAGACATAGATATAACGTGGTTCACCCAAGATGGGCTATGTCCACACAGAAATTACCAGTCCTTTATCATTATACCATCCAGCAAAATGAAGGGATACAACCTGCAGCAACCTCATTGCACTTCCTCTTCACACTCTCACAGTCTCTCTCGTACAATCATAGAGACTTTTTACTATGCTACGATACAATACAAAGTCGTATTACAATGATTTCCTTTTATAGAAAAATTACCATGGGAAAATACCACATGTTTCCCAAATTTCATGGGCCCGTAAATCACCCATTATTAACCAAGCCATGACTCTGAAATTACAACATTTTATAGGATATTTTTCCCTAAATTTTCGCTACAGGGGTGCTTCCCCCGAACCATTTCCAGGGGGGATCCCAAAATAGTCGACGCCCCCCCTAGACCCCCTGAAGACTATAGTGGGTGGGAAATCCCCCCATACCCCCCCTGGCTTGTCAGGAGATGGGATCTAAGAACAGCTGAAATAACATCTCTGAATCAGGAAGATCAGGCTTCACAACCAACATCTCCCACTTGGAGACTGATCACAACAACTCCACCACTGTTGCACTTGCTGGAATATTCTATGGACCTTGGATGTGGAAAATTTCCCATCTTCACCTTCATGCTTAAAGGCCAATACAAACTAAGTAGGAACTTAGTTTTTCCCTGGTTACTACCTTCATCAACATGTCTGCAGGATTCTGGCCAGTATGTATATTTTTCAACTTTAACAATTCATCTTCCAGAACATATCTTATGAAATGGAACTTGAGATGTATATGTTTAGTACTTGAATGAAAGGCTGATTTATTTTCAATATGAATGGAACTCTAGATATCATTATATATCTTGATATTCTCATGCTTCTTACCTAATTCCTCCATGAACTCTACAACCAAATCATTTCTTTACTAGCCTTTGTAGTGACAACATACTATGCTTCCATTGTTGAAAGTGAAACAACCTTTTGCAGTTTCGAAATCCAACTTACTGTTGTTCCACATATATTAAAGACATACCCTATGGTTCTCCTCCTATTGTATTTATCACCTTCCATATTTGCATCAACACATCCTTGCAGAATAGTGTCTGAACCTCCAAAACATAATGCATGATAAGTGGTACCTCTCAAATACCTCAAAATCCATTGTATTTCTTTCCAATGCTCTTTACCTGGATTGTTCATATACCTTCTCACAACTCCCACTACATGTGCAATATCTCGTCTTGTGCACACCATGGCATACACAAAGCTTCCAATTGTTGATGAATAGGGAACCCTGGACATGTATTCTATATATTCCCGTGTCTTGGGACACATATCCTTACTTAGTTTGAAATGGTTGAACAAAGGTGTACTAACTATTTTTACATTATGCATTCTAAACCTCTCCAACACTTTTTCTATGTACTCACCTTGAGACAATGCCACTTTGTGATTTTTTCTGTCTCTTGTTATTCTCATACCAAGGATTTTCTTTGCAGCACCCAAATCCTTCATCGCAAATGATTTAGCTAGTTTCCTTTTGAGCACATTTATATCCTGCACGTTAGACCCTCCAACAAGCATGAAATCCACATACAATAACAATATAATATATCTTCCATTATATAGCCTCTTGAAGTAAACACAGTGGTTAGAATGGAATCTACTATAACCTTGTTTTGTCATAAAATTATCAAATTTTAAATACCTATTGTCTTGGAGCTTGTTTCAGGCCATACAAGCTCTTCTTCAACCGAAAAACCAAAATCTCCTTTCCTTTGACCTCACACCCCTTTGACTGCTTCATATAAATCTCTTCCTCCGAATCCCCATGGATAAAGGTTGTTTTTACATGTAACTATTCAAGATGCAAATCCTCTACCGCCACTAAACTTGAAATAGTTCTAATTGAATTAATTTTAACTACAGGAGAAAATATTTGATCAAAGTATATACCTTTCTTTTGTGCAAACCCATTTACAACAAGTCTAGCCATGTACCTCTTCTTCCCTCCATCTTCTTACTTCAACCTGTGAACCATTTTATTTTGCAATTCCCTTTTTCCTGTAGGAAACTCAACTAAATCCCACGTTTGGTTTCTTACTAATGATTTCATCTCCTCATCCATGCCTTGCTCCCACTTCTTTTTAGTTTCCACCTGCATTGCCTCTTCATAACATTATGGTTCACTAGATGCAGTCATCAATAAATAATACAGGGAAGGAGAGAATCATTTAAGGGGTCTACTTAACCTGGTATATCTTCTTACATTTGCAGTAGTTTGAGGTACCTATTGTTGCTCTTGATTTTCTGGTGCCTTTGGAACTTCATTTTCTTTGATTTCATCAAGCACTGTGTAATATGTGTTTTCTTTTTCCTCTTTATTTCCCTTCAACTAGTCTTTGTACATAACCTTTTCATTGAATACTACATCTCTACTTCTTATGATTTTGTGATTTTCATAATCGCATAAGTGATAACCAAAATCATCAGCCCTGTATCCAATAAAGGTACATTTGTTGGATTTAGATCAAAATTTGTTCTATTTTCTTTATCAATATGGACAAATTATTCATAACTAAAAGTTCTTAGAATTGAGTAGTTTACAATTTTGTATTTCCATGCCTCCTATGGAATCCCACCATCCAAAGCACTAAAAGGCCCTCTGTTTATTAAATAAACAATAGTATCTACAACATTAGCCCAAAAATGTAAAGGCCACCCCGCATGCAATCAGATACACCTTGCATGCTCCATGATCATTTTGTTCGTCCTTTATGACACACCATTTTCTTGTGGTGTTCTAGAGACTTTATTCTCTCTACAAATCCCATTCTATCAATAGCAACTATCAAACTCCTTACTGCAGTATTCACCTCCATTATCAGATCTGAGACATTTCAAAAATTTTCCTGTCTCATTGTCAACCAAAGCTTTCCACTTCTTACAAGTAGAAAACACATCAGATTTCTGTCTAATGAAATAAACCCAAGTTTTCTAGTTGCATCATCAATAAAAGTAACATAATAATGAGAAACACCAAGAGATTGAACTTGAGTTGGTCCCCATACATATGTATGCACAAGCTCTAACTTTTCACTCTTCTTTTGTTTCCTAACCCTAAGAAATCTAACTTTCTGATGTTTTCCATAGACAGTTCTCACAGAATTCCAAACTTACCTGCTTCAGATCTGGAAGCAATTTCCTTGAGTGGAGAATTTGCATCCCCTTTTCACTCATGTGTCCAAGCCTATGATGCCACAACGCTGCACCTATTTCTGTGGAATATACAGAGATAGAATAATCAGTATTATGAGGACATAAATACAACATAACTATCATATCTCCTTTTTCCATTACCAGTGATCCTTTACTGATGTTCCACCATGCTTTTTCAAACATAGACAAACAACCGTTATCTCCCAACTGTCCTATTGAGATCATATTTCTTTTCATAGTAGGAATATGCCTTACATATTTTAGGAGCCATTCATTTCCATTATTTAACTTAATCTGTACCTTACCCATTCCAATAATTTTACATGGTTCATCATCCCCCAATAAAACAAGTCCAAAATCACCTAAATATAATCATGAAAGAAATTCCTATGGGGTGTAGCATGACATGAATCCCCTGAATCTACTATCCAGTAGTCACTAGTATTATTTAATGCAAGAATCAAAGCATCTTGTAACATGTCACCTGCTACATTTTCTTTCTGAGTAGTCTCTTGCTTCCCATCTCCTTTCTTCTTTGGAGCTATGTAGTCTTTCTTCATATGTCATTTCTTACCACAGTTCCAGTGCTCTACTTTCCAAATATGGACTTGGATATGCCATTTCTAGACGTGTTTTGATTACCTGGGATCCTTCCTCTCTCCTTTTGTATTCTTCTTCTCTACATGGTCAACTCATTACCTGATGTCTCACCTATGATTTTTCTTCGCATTTCCTTGCTAAGAATAAAACCAACAACATCATCAAATTTAAGAGTGTTTGAACTAGGGATATAGTTCCATATTTTTGGAAATAAACACAAGATTAGAAGAGCCCTAACCTCGTCATAAAACTTCACTTTTACAAAAATTACCTTACTAGTAAGTGTATTAAATTCATTTCAATGGTCAGTGATAGATCCACTTTCTTACACATTCATATTAAATAAATGCTTAGTTAAAAATAACTTGTTGGAAGACAAGGGTTTTTCATAGATCTTAGACAATGTGCTCATCAAACCCTCTATTTTATTATCCTTTGAGATATTGAAAGCCACCGACGAAGCAAGGAACAAATGTATTCTTCCCGATACCTTTCTCTCAACAACCTCCAATTCTTCATCATTCGTAGTCATGGGTTGTTTTGTTTTTCCACCCAATAGTAGGTATAGATCCTTCTGGTACATATAGTCCTCCATTTGCATCTTCCATAACTGTTAGTTTTGGCCACTAAATTTATAGAACCTAAACTTTCCTTATTCTGCCATTGCTCCCACTCGAACCAGGAACCCTTCTTTCCTGCAAGTTTACCATCCAACTAGACCTTTTGGTTCTGATACCAATTGTTAGAAAAATAGAATCACAAAGCAATAACAATTAAACAAATTAATTAGATTCAAATATTGAACGTGTTACAAGAAAGATAGATATATAACGTGGTTCACCCAAGATGGGCTATGTCCACACAGAAATTGCTAGTCCTTATTATTATAGCATCTAGAAAAATGAAGGGATACAACATGAAGCAACCGCGTTGCACTTCCTCTTCACACTCTCATAGTCCCTCTCATACAATCATAGAGATTGTTTTACAATGCTACGATACAATACACATGTTGGGTATATGTTATATTCTTTGCATGTGCGTATGGAGGGGAGGTGTGCATGTCAGTGCTACAGCTCGACGATCCAAAAAGAACATTCATGGAAATATGGCAGAGGCCCTGTTTCCATTTGGAAATGGCCATTAGGCCATTTTCGATGCGAGCGTAGTGACCAAAATATTTTGGCTATTTATAGTTGTTTGTGGCTATTTTTAGAATTTGTTTAAAAAAATGTAACTTAATCCTGGTTAAGGGATTGGAGTCTTTTTCTAATCTGGGTTAACGGATTAGGGTTTTTGGATGTTGTTGAATACCTATATTTTTTATTGTGAGGATATGATAATGTAATAAAGAGAAAATAGGAGGTGTGGCTCCAAGGTTTTCTAGTTTTCCCCATTAAGGGTTTCCAGGGAAAATCTCTATGTTTGTGTGAATGATGTGTCGTGATCTATATTTTTCTTAAAAGAATCTATATGCTTTGCTTCTCTGCACAGGTTTAAAACTTACATGTGGTATTAGAGCTCTATTTTGGCATCAAGGGGGCGCCTTTGCTGCTAAGGGTTCAACGTGGTTGATAGATCTTGGGTCTATGATAAAACTGGGTTCAGTGGGAGCTTTGTAGTGTTGATTTGAGCATTGAAAGAGAATGGTGAGCACTTCAAGAATTGGGATCAAGAAATTTAAGGGCCAGAATTTTGACCTATGGAAGCTGAAAATGGAGGATCTTTTGGTAGATCGAGAATAGTGGATTGTCGTGGATCTGGGTACGAAACCCACTGCAACGTCACAAGATGATTGGGATAAATTAGAAAGAAGGGCGAGGAGTACAATATGATTATGCTTATCATACTCTGTGTTGTTGAACGTATCTGGTGAATATAGTGCAGTAAATCTATGGGAAAAACTAGGGATTTTGTATCAATCAAAATCCCTTGTGAACAAGTTGTTTCTGTAGAAGTTGTTTGACCTCATAATGAATGAGAATGACACTGTAACATATCATTTGAATGTCTACAATACTCTGGTAAGTCAGATAAACTCTGTTGGTATTAAAATGGCTGAAGAATATAAATGTATTACATTATTGTGTTCTTTGCCAGATTCCTGGGACAACCTAATTGTAGCAATAGGTAGTGCTAGCCAGACGACCTTAAAATTTGATGAAATTGTAGCATCCCTACTATCAGAAGAGATGAGGCAAAAAACCATGGATAATCATAGCATGGATGCCTTATCTGTGAGAGGTCGCCCCCAAGAGAGAAACAAAAATAAAGGATCTAGGGGGAGATCTAAATCTAAGGGTAGATCTAAATCCCCAGGAAAAGGAATAAGGAAGTGTTGGAAATGCGGTAAAGCTGGGCACTATAAAAAGGATGGAAGATCTAAAAATGTTGAGAAATAAAAGGCATATGAGGATATCCCTTCCACAGAGGCGAAGAACTCCTCAGAAGAAGGAGGGGATGTGTACCTAGCTTCTACGGGTAATCCTTCATAACGTGATATATGGTTGATTGACTCAGGTGTGTCATGTCATATGACCCCTCATAAGGAGTGGTTCTGCGAATATGAAAAGTACAATGGAGGACATGTGTACTTGGGAGATGATTTACCAGCTAGTATCATTGGATGTGGTAGAGTCAAGCTAAAACTAAAGGATGGAAGGATTAGAACTCTTCCTGGAGTGCTACACAATCCAAATCTAGCAAGAAACTTGATATTTGTCAGAAATATGGATGTTGCAGGTGTAAAGACTATGTGTGGAGATGGTGGTTTCAAAATGGTTTGAGGATCAATGGTATTGATGAAGAGAGTTTGGTATGGAACTATGTACAAACTATTGGGAAAAACCATCATCGATGAATGTAACGATTTTGTTGTGCTTGAGGAAGGAGGTAAAGATGACAAAACCCTGACTGCATCAGGAGGAAAGACAATGCTATGGCATCAAATATTGGGGCATATAGGAGAAAAGGGACTTCAAGTATTAAAAGGTAAAGGTATGGTTGAAGGTATGACTGATTGCACTCTAGATTTTGATTTCTGTGAACATTGCATATATGGAAAACAAAATCGAGTAAGATCTACATCTGGTGCTACAAGAGCAAAGGGAATTCTAGAATTAATACATAGTGATGTGTTTGGACCTGTTCTTGTTCCATCATTAGGAAAATATGTGTACTATGTTTCATTTATAGATGATTTCTCAAGGAACATATGGATTTATTCTCTTCGAAAGAAATCTGAAGTATTTTCCAAGTTTAAAGAATTTAAGGCTCTTGTAGAAAATTAGTCAGAAAATAAAATAAAGGTGTTGAGGACAGATAATGGTGGAGAGTTCTGTGGGAATGAAATCGAGGAATTTTGTAAGAAGTGTGGTATAGCAAGGAAAAAGACTACTCCATACACACCACAACATAATGGAGTTGCTGAGAGGATGAATAGGACGTTGATGGAAAAGGAAAGGAGCATGCTAAGCAGTGTTGGGATAGGACAAGGCAGAAGTAGTGGAGACAACATGTTACTTGGTAAACCGATCACCCACATCAACATTGATTGATAAAACTCCACAAGAGGTATGGACTGGTAAGAAACCCTCTATTAAGCATCTGAAATTTTTTGGTTGTGATGCTATGTACATTTTCGAAAGGAGAAAAGGAGCAAGTTGGATAACAAAGCTGAGAAGTGTATCTTTATTGTCTATAAAGAACATATGAAAGGGTATAAGCTTTGGAATCCTATAACTAAGAAGACTGTTTACAATCGATATTTTGTGTTTCAAGAGGTCAAATAAGTCCCCATACAGGAAGTGAATCCAAGGGAAAAGGAACTAGAGAAAATAGAGTTTAAGTTAGAAGGTGAAGAATATGACTCAATAGAAGAAGCCGAATCAGAAGAAGCGGAACCTCATACTCCAGTTTTGAGGAGATCATCTTGAGAAATAAGGAAACCAGAAAGGTTTTACCCTCCTGATTTTTGCTCTCATTTTTCTATGTCTATTACTGATGATGATCCTAGAAATGTGAAGGAAGTTGTTGATTCAGAGGATAGTAATCTCTGGAAAAAGGACATGGCTGAAGAAATGGATTCCTTGGACAAAAATGAAGCTTAGAATCTATTCCAGTCACCAATTGGAATAAAATCCGTTGGGAGAAAATGGCTATTTAAAAAGAAGTTGAATGCAGAAGGTAAAGTGGATAAGTATAAATCCCACTTGGTATCAAAGGGATATTCTCAGGTAGAGGGGATTGATTTTGGTGAAATATTTTCTCTAGTTGCAAAATTAACTTCTATTAGATTTCTTCTTTCTATTGTTGTTTCTTTTATTCTTGAAGTAGAGAAGATGGATGTGAAGATAGTGTTCTTACATGTGGATCTAGAATAATAAATATACATGAAACAACCAGAAGGGTTCATAGTAAAGGGAACGAATGCGTTGGTATGTAAAATAAAGAAGTCCCTTTATGGTCTAAAGAAATCTCCAAGGATGTGGTACCAAAATTTTGACACATACATACTTGGATTGGGGTTTGTGAGAAGCAAAGCTGATCACTGTGTATATTCCAAACAGGTTGGTGATCACTTCATTAACATAGTTTTGTATGTTGATGACATGTTGCTAATTGGAAACAACAAATATGTTATAAAGGAGGTAAAGTCTCAAATTTCCTCCAAGTTTGATATGAAAGATCTCGGTGCTGCAAACTTCATTCTGGGAATGGAGAAAAGAAGAGATCGTGTAAACAAAATGATCAGTTTAAATCAAAGAAAATATGTTGAGACGGTGCTATAGATATTTATCATTTTTGAAAGTAATTCGATCAAGGTTCCTATTCCTGTAGGTGTAAATTTATCTGTAGAGCAGTGTCCCAAGACACATGAAGAAGAAGAAGACATGTCACGAGTTCCATATTCCAGTGCAGTTGGTAGTTTGATGTATGAAATGGTTTGTAAAAGACCAGACATTGCTCATGCAGTGGGATTTTTGAGCATATTTATGTCAAAACCAGGAAAGGAGGATTAGACAGTTGTAAAGAGGGTCTTCAGATATTTGCATGGCACCACAGATTATGCAATCTATGACCAAGGAAGACCTGGACCAGACAGAGTAATAAATGTACATGGATTTTTTGATGCAGACTGGGCTGGAGACCTTGATCACAGAAGATATACAAGTGGGTATGTGTTTAACCTATTTGGAGGAGATATCAGTTGGATGAGGAAGAGACAAGTTTTAGTTGAACTCTCGACTACAAAAGCTGAATACATGGTATCCACTCATGTAAGAGAAGAAGCTATGTGGTTGCAAATATTGTGTTCAGGTATTGGGTTTGTACAAAAAGGTGTAAGGTTAGATTGTGATATCCAAAGTGAAATATTCCTGGAAAAGAACCCTGCTTATCATGCTAAGACAAAGAATATTGATTTGCAATATCACTTTGTGAGAGATATGGTTGAAGACAAGAAGGTGTTGCTGGAGAAGGTTGACACAGTGAAAAATGTTGCAGACTCATTAACAAATTCTATTAGTACAGATAATTTCTCTTGGTGTATAGAATATATGGGATGTGGAAATTGAACCAGGTGATAGATTAATTTTACTCACAACAATTAACAATTGATCATGCAAAATCACTCACAAAGAGACTGAAAATTGGAGCTGAACACTAAACTGTATTAAATCAGTGTACAATAGCCAACCCTGTAATAACATAGGTTGATGAATAAATAACATACATCAAGGATTTGAATGCATGAGGAGCAATTCGAATCTAGCATAAAGCAGGTTTACTAAAAATAAGCAAATCCCCCATAGGTGTAAAAAGTTGATCCCAAATCTGTCATGGAGCTCACGAATTGGAAAAATGGATTAGGCAAGATAAAGAGTGGTGGAATGGCAGCTCATACATGCTTTTGCATGGAGAAAAGAGTGGAGGATGAAGAGGACAAAAAACTAGTTCACCGCACCTAGTCTAGCTTTTCTATTTGCCTTAAAACACTGAAAAAGCAGGGAATAAAGCAGAAAAAGTAGAAGGGTTCCTAGGAGGCCAGGAATAAAGAAAATTTGATTCCTTGGGATTTCCCATGCACTACATTAGTCAAATGAGGCAAGTTTGACCACTATGGATAGGTAAAAGACAACTTGCACAAGGTGGGACACATGAACTAGGCTAATAAGACAGAAATAATTAAATTAATGTCTAAATGGGTAAACTATGGGTTGATTATTCTAACACCCCCCCTTAAGCCTGAATTATGAGTAATATATCAAAAAATTATAGGGCCTAGCAACAAGGCTTAGTCACCCTTTACATACTGCATGTCCATTTAAACAAGGAAAGAGGCAAAACCAACTTGGGAAAATCCTCCCTTAAACATGGACTGTAAAACAAAATTGTAGAATCTTGTCTTCACTCATGCTTTCACAGCATGATCAACAATCCCCAGCAGTGATTTGAGATTGCTGAAGGTCTTCTCACAAAATGCTTTGGTGAAGATATCAGCTACTTGTTCTGAAGATGAACAGAAGAGTAGGTGAATGGTGCCATCATGCACAAGTTCTCTGATGTAGTGCATATGGATCTCAATGTGTCTGGTTCTCTGCTTTTGAACTGGATCTTTGCAGATTTTAATGGTACTCTGGTTATCATAGAAGATGGTAGTTGAGTACTCTGGTTTGAAACCACACTCTCCAAGTAAACCCTGCAACCATAAACGTTGAGTTGCTACATTAACAACTCCTCTGTACTCTGCTTCTGTAGATGAGAGTGCAATGGCACTATGTTTCTTGCTTGACCAGCTGATTGGCCCTTCTACAAGCATGAACACATATCCTGATGTGTACTTTCTATCTGTGCTATCACCTGCCCAATCACTGTCAGTAAATCCAATCAAATCAAGATCAGATTTTGGTTTATAGAAGATCCCATGTGTCCTTGTTCCCTGAACAAAGTTAAGGATCCTTTTGGCTGCTTTCCAATGGATCTCTTGAGGCTGATCCATGAATCTAGAAGCCACACTTACTACATAACAAAGATCAGGTCTAGTATGTGTCAAATACAACAAACATCCAATCAATTTCCTATACAGTGTATTGTTTACCATAGGTGAAGAATCAGCTTCTTCCAGCTTCACTCCTGAAAGGAAAGGAGTTTTGCTTGCTTTGCAATCCTTCATTCTGAATTTGTTCAGCAATTCCAAGGCATATTTGGACTGGTACACCTTGATTCCAGCTTTGTTTTGATCAATCTCAAGCCCCAAAAATTGACTTAAGAGCCCCAAATCTGTCATGGAGAAGGCTTGGTTCATAGCTCCTTTTAAGGAAGCAATCTCAGCCTGTGAGCTTCCTGTAATGAGGAGGTCATCAACATATAACACAATGATCATTAATGAACCATTAACTAACTTCAAATAGACATTTGGATCTGATTTGCACCGAACAAAATTCAGTGATAGCAAGAAGCTATCGATCTTGGCATACAAAGCCCTAGGGGCTTGCTTTAGCCCATACAATGACTTTCTCAACCTGCACACAAGAGAAGGGTTAGTAGAAAAACCTTGAGGCTGCTGCATATATATCTCCTCAGTGAGATATCCATTCAAGAAGGCACATTTTACATCCATGTGATGTACCTCCCATTGCCTTGAGGCTGCAATGGCTAAGGCTAGCCTGATGGAATCCATTTTTGCCACTAGGGAAAAAGTCTCATTGTAATCTATGCCATGAACCTGTGAATAGCCCTTGGCTACCAATCTGGCCTTTTACTTTAGTGGTGAACCATCAACAGCAAATTTGGTCTTATAGACCCACTTACACTGTGTTAAGTCAGTAAATTTTTCTCCATTTTTGGTTTATTTTCCCCAGTTTTGGTTTGTTTTTCAATCTATCTCAGTCAAATTTTTTGGTTTTAAGTTTTAGTTTTGGTCTCCTTAGAAACTGTATGGGTGATTGAATAGGTTTTGAGCCCAATCTTTCAAGTTTTATTTGATTTTTGATGGTTTTTTATATTTTAAAAAGGGGTTAAAGAAGGTCATATTCTCAAAGTTGATTCATTAATGTGTTTAGAGAGCAGTTAGACTTGTTTCTTAAACCAAGCAGCTTTTAAAACCTCCAACAAATTAGCTGAAAGTTGCAAAACAACGAAAATTTGGCCTAGCAACTATTCTTGTAGCGCTAGAGGAAAATTTAACAAAGGGCGCGCTACAAGAATATCGCAGCCCTTTGTTTTTCCGATTTTTATGCATATTTTCATCATGATTTTTATCTGGAAGTGACTGATCGTATTGTGTGAGTGTTTTGACACGTGTTTACTGTAGTTTAGACACGATTTTAGTTGGTTATCAGTCAAAGAAGCAGAGCAGGTTCATCATTGCATATTATGCGGAATCAGTTTGACAAAATCAACAAATCTCAGCTAAAGCTTGCAAAATTCTCTTTCTATACGCATTATTATCGGAGAGGAGTGCTCGTAATGCATATCAAAACTCTAAAGATGTGGATTGTGTTCCTGTGAAGAGAAGACAGTGTCTTTAACGCCAGCAAGAAATTAGGGCTTCTTAATTCACACACCTGCAGTTAAGGGGATGACATGGAGACACATGTATGCGTAAGGAGAGACCGTTGATAGCCCAAAACGAAGGTATAAGCTGTGGCAGTTGGAAAATTGACAGGTATTTTAACACGAACCCATCTAATTGAAGAAATTGGGTTTTTCTTGCTGGAGGATATTTTGAAGAAATTGATTGCTGCAAAAGTTAGAATGGGTTTTAAAATGAACCATTCAACATAGAAATAGCTGTCTGAAGCTGTTATTAAGAATGTGCATGAACAGAGTACCATAATAACCTAAGTTTAAAGCAGCCACTTTTGGAATTTCGAGGACAGTTCAAAGGAAGGTTTTTTATGTTTCGCTCTCTAACCTATTCGAGAAATTCTGATATTAATGAAGATTGGCTGTAATGAGCTAATTGAATGGATTATTTTCATGACCTAATGCCAATGTAAACCAGAATCTACAGAAAATAGCATTGAGAGGACTCACAGAAGGTGTTTTGTTGGTTTGTTCAACTGGTTTGAAAGCTGTTGAAATTGTTATGATTTGTGAAATCATTTGCTTGAAGAACCATGTTCAATTGCTTGGAGAACATGTTGGCTTTCATATCCAGTTTTGAATGACATTTTTGTGACTAGGGTGAATATATTGCAAACACTGGTGCTTTTCTCTCTTCTCATACATATAGTCTCTGATGGGTCTGATAAGCCTATGATGTGATGTTACTCTTGCAAAGTCTGAAGCAGTCAGAAATCTAGGGTTTGAGGATCAAAACTATTTTGATGAATAGAAGGAGGAGCAAATACTGAAGATAGAGAAACCACTTTCATTGACAGTCCTTAATTACATTGAACAGCCTAGACATTGCAAATTAATCAAAGTGTTGTCTTCTATGATTTAAATCAGTTTCTCTTAAAGGAGAAGTTTATATCTGAATGTATATCATAATGCGGGCTTCCTGAACCTTAAAATGAATAACTTAGATGGTCCATAGTCTAAAGCAGTTTGATATTATGTTTGATGGTACATTTTGAAGAATGAGCTGTGTTATGGTGCTCTTATGACTGTTTTATTCATGAACTGATCTACTCACAGTATACCTATATTCAAACCTGGTTGTATGGTTGAAGATAAGGGAACATTGACATTGTAGGCCTATTCAGGAATACATAACAGATTGTGGAGAAATTCAAAGAGCAGAAAAACCAGTCTGTCAAGCCTATTGGAAACCTAAAACCAGACTGTTTTTGTTTGCTGAAAGAAGAATATGGGCAAAAGTGGCAAAAGTGGTAAGGTCAACAGGGCTGAGCCCACTGACCTAACCTGGATCCAGAAGCTTCCTGACTGTGCAGAACTGTTTCAGCAAGCAGGTTGGTTGAAGTTTTTCAAGAAGATAGATGGTTTCAATGCTCAGGTGTCCTGCAAGTTTGCTAAGGGACTCAAAGATGATATGATCATGATGGATGCTTTGAAATTCAAATTGACTGTGGAGCTAATAGCAGAAGCTATTGAGATCAGCAATGAGGGGGAGCATTGGTTTAAAAAATTGCCTTTTGAGTTTGAACCCCAAAGATACCTATTGCCTAATGTGACTCCTGACTGGAACAAGG
>LPNX011049659.1:150671-161905 GCA_001517045.1 Pseudotsuga menziesii
AAGACAGAGCCAAGTACATAAGCATGTGGAGACTTTCCTACCTCAAGGGTAAAATCAGCCAAATCTAAGAAAAAGAAAAGGAAGAAGGTAGCTTCATACAAAAGGTCATACAAAAGGCCTCAAACCAGACCTACTAACAAGCTGAGATGGAACATGAAAAAGCTACTTAACCCCAAACTAGAGTCCAGACAGGAAGCTGTGGTGATTAGTTCTTCCTCTAGTGAAAAAACAGAAATGGTTAAAAAGAGCAGTAAAGGTAAGGGAAAGAGAACTGTCGAGCCTTCCTCCTCTTCCCAACCTATAGAGACAAAAAGATCACAGTTAGTAGGAGAAATTGAACAGCCTAGGTCTGAATTATTTGAAATAATTGCTGAAATTAAAGATAGACTTACCAAGCAGCAGGAAGAAGATAAAGCAAAGGCAGATACTCTTGGAGATCATGAATTGGATGAAGAGGATATATCTATACTTAAGCAAGCGGGAATTATAGAAGAATCTATTGTTCATGTTGATTTTTCATATCTTTTAATGCAGGATGACAATATATCAGAGATCCCAAATTTTGATGAAGAGGATGTACAGGAAAGTATTCAGAGATACAGGAAACACATGAAGCACCTGCAAGAAACTAATGATGGATTATTCAAAGTTAATAAAGGGCTCGTAGAGGAGTTGCAAGATATGCATAAACATTTTTTGGAGCTGTCAGAAGTTTCCAAGGAAGTCCTTAGCAGGAAAAAATTTGCTGACAGGTACTATGCAAAGCTGGAGAAGACTGTTGATCATTTACAACAGGAAAATGAAGACTTGCAGAAAAGGATAACTGATATGAAGAAAAAGGATAAAATAGCTAAGAAAAGGGCTCGAGGTCTAGATGGAATATCACTTCTTGTTGAGGCAGCTAAGAAGATATGAAACTGATTTTAGTTAGTGGTTATTTTTGAAAAACACTTTTTGTTAAGCATTTGCTATTTTTAGCAATCATGTAATTTTGTAAAAGTCACTTTTTACTTTACCTACTTAGTGACTCGATGGAGGTAGTTAGGAGGTGAAACCTAACTGATTTTGGGAGAACTTTCCTATTTAAATGAGTTAGCAAGACATTTTTAGGGTTCTGGATTTTGGGAGCATCAGGAGGTCTGCTAGCTGCTTGTACTATCAGACTTGTTCAGAGAACTGGTACTGTAACTCTCATATGCATTTACTGATGAAATAATGTGATATATGACTCTTTCCCCCACATCTTGTCTATGTTGGCTTTGTTATTGAGCATGTTTTGCTTCTTAAATGGTAATTTCATTGCTAGTTGATGTCTTTTTCTGGTAATGCTTATCTTTTAATGTATGAACCACAGCATAGTATCTTTGTTAGATTTTTGTGATATGTTTGGGCATCTTTATCAGTTTATGTCTATGATTTAGTTGTTTCTTTTACTCTGAATGTATTCCCTGCATGATCTTGAAGCTTACAACCAAAAACACATAAACAATACCCTAAAACCTAGTTTGAATTGAGTTTTTTCTCTTGAGATTGTGTTGGCTTGTTACCCTAGCCTTAGTAACAATTTCTGACACAAAAATATTTGGCGCCGTTGCTGGGGACGAAGCTAAAGCAAATCTTCCCTGGGATACTTATCATTTTTCCTGGTTTGAGAGGTGGACTCGAACCAGCATCTTTAAAGGATATTTTCACCAAGTTTGGACACACTGGCTTCTAGAAGTATTGGAACCAGGAGCAGACCTGCATCTCCCTTGCTACGGGGTGTGACAGACCCTGAAAAGATTATAAAAACAGCAAGAAAGCTTAGAAGGTCCCAATCTTTTCCAGCTTCTTGTGATCCTCACCAGTTGGGTGATTCATTAGACCCAGCTGAAAACTCACCTTGGTTAAAACCTATCATTCCTGAAAATACTTTTCAAGTTTTTACCAATCCAGAAACCTTTTTGAAAGCTAAGACTACTTCTCCTGGAAAAATCCCACTCTTTCAGCTGAAAATAGGAAAGAATCCATTCCAAGCAAGTACCAGTCAAGTTTCTTCCTCTTCAAAACCTCAATCTAAACCTCAGTCCACAATGGCAGGCCAAAATCCACCTATGGATATGATGGACAGAATGATAGCTTCTAGGTATGCACCATTAGCATTACCCCAGCCTTTACATGCCTTGCCTGTTCATGATTATCAGAAATATATGCCTAGATTCAATGTACAAGGTGAAACAACTGCAGAAGAACATTGGGAGGCTTTCCTGAGTTATGCAGACAATCAGAACATTGAAATTAAAGATGTGTGGATGAGAGTATTTGTGCAGATCTTATATGGGGATGTGAGAAAATGGTTCAGGGAGTTTCCTGCCAACTCCATTACAATCATTGAAGAACTCCGTGACCTTTTCTTGAGGCAGTGGGGAGACACCAAGGACCACACTTATTATATCACTGAGTTTGGTGCTCTTAGAAGAAAGAAGGATGAAACTGTTGCTGATTTCTCAAAAAGATTTAATAAGATGTATAGTAGGATTCCAGCAGAGATCAAACCTACTGAAACATCAGCCAAACTGACTTATGCAAATGCATTTGACCATGAATTTTCATTATTACTCAGAGAAAGAAGAGTTGTCTCTTTGCTGAACATGCAAGATGCAGCATTGGAGGTGGAGTCAAACTTACTGGCTTCAAATAAACTTAAAAAAGAAACACCTCAACAGTTATATGAAAGAAAAGGGAAGAAGGAGGCTATTTCAACAAGTGCCGCACCTCAGTCTGCTGAATCCAAAATAGATGAAATGGCTAAACTTGTGAAGGTTCTCACTGCCAAGCTGAACAAACTAGAACTGGAAAAGAATTCTGCCAAGCCCGCTCCAGAGGCTCAGAGGAATCCAAATAATCAAAATCAATTCAGGAGGCAGTTTGCTCCTAGATTCATGCCAAGGGAGCGAAGAAATAATGACATTCAGCAGGAAAGGAGAGAGAATGAAGAGCAGAGAGTGCCCCCACCTTTTCAAAATAATGTAGCTGATGAAGAGGAGGTTGATGAAAAGCTCCTCTTTGAGGAGACTGAAACTGACCAAGACATGAATCACTTTGGAGATGGTTTATCCACAGGTTTTGTAACAGAAGAAGATTTTTTGAATTCTGAATTTTATGATGCTGATTTGTATGAAGTTGAAGATGATTTAGAGTTTGAAAAAACTGTTGTAAATGCTGCTGCTAATCAGAATGGAATTAAAAAGACCATTAATCTCAGATCTGGTCTGAAACAAGTAGTCCAAGCTCCCAAAAAGAAAGCTGTTGTACCTACTGCAAATGTTCCTGATAAACAAGTTGCTGGTCCTGTCACAGAGAAGAAGCAGCCTGCAGAAAAGTCCAAGAAGAATGCTAAAATTGAAGAGGTAAACAGGTCAGCTCAGAATTTCAATTTGGAAACTGAATTAACGAAATTGAAAATTCCTGTCCCATTGACTGAACTTATAAAGAATCCATCTTATAAACAAACAGTCTTAAAAGTTATGAATTCTGCTATTAGTCAGCCTGCTGCCAGTGGTCAGCCTGTTTCATATACTGTCAATTTGCAAGAAGAAAGCCCAAAAATATTTATTGGTTCTGCCCTAGCTGAGAAAACAGAAAATGAAGCTGGTGCTTCTCCTCCCTTCTATGTTACCTTAACTCTCCATGACCAGATGATCCACAATTGCCTATTAGACTCTGGAGCATCCCATAACTTAATGCCCAAAGCTGTGATGGAAGCCCTTGGTCTCAGTATCACCAAACCTTACCATGACTTATATGCCTTTGACTCCCGAGCTGTCAAGTGTCTAGGGGTAATTAAAGACATGGTTGTTAACCTTACTCAGCTGCCCATGAAGAGTGTCATAATGGATGTTGTTGTAGCTGACATCACACCCAAATTTGGTATGCTTCTTTCAAGATCCTGGGCAAAGAAGGTAGGAGGCACCTTACAGATGGATCTCTCATATGCCACCATTCCTGTTTTTGGTGGAGAAAATAGGAGACTTTACAGAGAACTAGAGTTTGCCTACATTGTCACAGATGATAAAAACCCCACTAATCATCCATTGTACTCTGTTGACAAAGATCTAGGGACTTGTATGTTGAATTTCAGTGATGAAGAAAATTCTGTTGGCCTTTTACAAGTTGAAAAAGAAAAACCAGTGAAACATTGCAGAGAAGAAGAAGATCAGCTGTGGGAATTGTATTTTGATGGATCCTCTTGCAAAGAGGGTGCTGGAGCTAGAGTTTTGCTCATTTCTCCTGGAGGTGAAACAATGAAACTCATGTATAAGCTGGAATTTGTTACCACTAACAACACTGCTGAGTATGAAGCTCTGATATTAGGACTGAAAGCTGCTAAAGACTTAGGCATTCAGCAAATCACTGCATATGGCGACTCCGAGTTGGTTGTTCGACAGGTGAAGAACAACTATCAAGTAAAACGGGATTTGTTGAAGGTCTACAGGAATGAGGTATGGGACATGCTTGAAAATTATTTCATAGCATTTAATATCACTCATATTCCATGAAATCACAATGAGACTGCAGACTCTTTAGCTTTGGCTGCCTCATACTTCAAAATTCCTAAAACTACTCAGTTAAGGTATCCTATGGAGGTAAGGTACAGACCATGTGTCCCTGACAATGTGAAACACTGGAGGGTTTTCGAAGATGATATTGAAATCAAGAAATTTCTTGAGCTTACAGATGAGTTTTCTAATGCTCAAATTGATTAGGATGAAGGAGAAGAACAAGATGATGAGTCTGCTGAAAGTGAGTCTGCTGAAAATGTTTTTGCTGAAAATGAGTTTCCGGAAGGTAAGATTGCAGGTCATAAGATCATTGAGTTGAAGAGTAATTTTATCCCTAAAGGTTTAGTGCCTTTAGAAATAATTTTTACCAAGGATGACACCCCTTCAAAGCCAGTGGTTCAATCCTCAGAAGACAATGTAGTGGACTGCAATATTGGTACTGCAGAAAACCCAAGAATGGTAAAAATTTCTAAATCTCTGTCAGCTGAACAAAGGAGCAGATATATTAAGATTTTTAAAGAATATGTGGATGTATTTTCATGGTCCTGTGAAGAATTAAAAACCTATGACACAGCAATTATTCAGCATAAGGTTCCCTTGAAACCCAATGTTAAGCCTTTCCGATAGAAATTGAGAAGGATAAATCCAGCCTTGTTTCCTGTGATTGAAAAAGAGATAAAAAAGTTATTGGATGCTAAGATTAAAGTGCCTCTTAGGTACTCTTCCTGGGTTGCAAATCTTGTACCTGTCAGAAAAAAGAATGGGGAGATTAGATTGTGTGTTGATTTCAGGAATCTTAACAGATCTTCATTAAAAGACAATTATCCTTTGCTAAAGATTGAACAGGTCTTACAGCAGGTTGTGGGGGCACAGAGGATTTCCATGGTGGATGGATTTTCAGGGTACAATCAGGTTTCCATGCACCTTGATGACAGAGAAAAGACAACATTTACCACCCCTTGGGGAACCTTCATGTATGACAAGATGCCCTTCGGTCTGATGAATGCTGGAGCAACCTTTCAGAGGGAAATGGACATTGCATTTGTAGGTGAGAAAGATAAGTTTGTTGTCATTTATTTAGATGACATTACCGTGTTCTCACAGTCTGATGATGAGCACTTAAAACATTTGAGGCAAACTTTTCAGAAATGCAGAAAATTTGGACTGTCTTTAAACCCCAAGAAATCTCATTTTGTTGTGCGAGAGGGCAGACTGTTGGGTCATTTGGTGTCTGCTGATGGCATTAGAATTGACCCTGAGAGAGTCAAAGCAATACTAAAGATCAGTTTGCCCAGGAGCAAAAAGGATGTGCAATCATTTATTGGCAAGATAAATTTTCTGCGGTGGTTCATTCCTAATTTTGCTGAGACCATTAAACAAATCACAACAATGTTAAAGAAGGACCAAGAGGTTAAATGGACTGTTGAAGCAAAGGAAGCTTTTGAAAAAATAAAGGTGGCTTTGACTGAAGCACCTGTTCTGGTAAGTCCTGATTTTACCAAGGAGTTCTTTACTTTTTCTTTTGCTTCAGCAGATACAGTTGCAGCTGTCTTACTTCAGAAAAACAAGGAAGGACTAGAACAACCCATTGCCTTTTTCAGTAAGACTCTTAGGGATTCTGAACTGAAGTAGTACATTCTGGAAAAAAAATCCTATGCTCTGGTTAAAGCTATGAAATTTTTCAGAATTTATATTCTTCATTCAAAGGTGATTTCATTTGTTCCAAATGCAGCAGTGAAAGATGTTCTGACCCATCCTGACAGTGAAGGAAAGAGGGGAAAGTGGATTGCCAAGATTATGGAATATGAGGTGGAAATCAGACCTACAAAGCTGGTCAAAGGACAAGGATTGGCCAAACTGCTGGCTGACTCAAATTGTCAAGCACTAGGATTACATATTATGGCAGAAGAATCAGTACCTGAAGGAAAGCAAGCAATGCTGGAGAAAGAAAGGATCATGGACTCTTATTCATCTTCAGATTGGTATGCTGATATTGTTTATTTCCTGTTATTCTTGCAATGCCCAGAACACTTAGATAGGAAGGCTGCCAGATCTCTGAAACTGAAAGCTACTAAATATTGTTTGCTGGAAGATCAATTGTTTTGGAAAGACCCAGGAGGTATCTTGTTAAGTTGCTTGGATCAAGCTGAAATAGGGGAAGTAATTTCAGAATCTCATGAAGGAGCTTGTGGAGGGCATAAATATTGGAAAACCACAGCTTACAAAATTTTGAGAGCTGGATACTATTGGCCCTCCCTCTTCTCAGATGTTTACCAGCAGGTAAGAACTTGCATACCCTGTCAAAAATTTGCAGGTAAACAGAAATTATTATCCTTGCCATTGAAGCCTATTGTAGTCAATGCCCCTTTTCAGCAATGGGGTCTGGATTTTATTGGAGAGATAAATCCAGCATCTTCCGGACAGCATCATTGGATTCTGACAGCCACGGATTTCTTCACAAAGTGGGTAGAAGCCATTCCTACAAGGAATGCTACAGATAAGGTGATTATGGAGTTCATTGAAGACAATATCCTGAGTAGATTTGGCCGCCCACATAGATTAATAACTGATAATGCCAAAGCATTCAAATCCAAGGCAATGGTGGCCTTCTGTGAAAAAAATGGCATTATTTTGAAACATTCAACTCCCTATTATCCTTAGGGAAATGGCCAGGATGAATCATCCAATAAGAATGTCATTCAAAGCATTAAGAAATTGCTGAAACATAACAAAAGGTCTTGGGATTCAATGCTGAAATATGCATTGTGGGCAGACAGGATTACAGTAAAGCAGGCCATTGGTACTTCTCCTTTTCAGCTAGTATATGGCACAGAGGTAGTGTTCCCCATTCAGTTGGGGATTCCAGTGATGAAATTCCTCCAAAACTCTCAAGAGGAACCAGATGGCATGCAAAGGAGGATCTTTGAGATGATAGAGTTGCAGCAGCATAGAGAGAAGGTGGATAAAGAAGCTCAGCTGTACAGAGCTAAGGTAAAAAACAAGTTTGACAAAAGAGTTGAAGAGTATACTTTTTCAGAAGGTGAGTTGGTTTTAAGATGGGATGCAAGAAAGGAACAGAAAGGTAAGCATGGGAAATTTGATAATCTTTGGTTTGGCCCTTTTCTTATTTATAAAGTGTTGGAAAATAATACATTTATCTTGCAATCCTTGGAAGGTGAGGAATTGCTCAGCCCTGTTAATGGGCGATTCCTCAAGCATTTTTACAGTTTATGAGATCATTTTCACTCTTCATTGTACATAGCGGTGTGAGTGAGGTTGAATAAAGACTCCATAGCCCAATGGAAGTTTGCAGTTAGGTCAATAAAGGACAGAAGGCACTGGTCTACAGGTTCTTGAAGCCTCACAGGGAGGACTTCATCCCGCAGCTGGAGCCAGATGTTAAGTCAGTAAATTTTTCTCCATTTTTGGTTTATTTTCCCCAGTTTTGGTTTGTTTTTCAATCTATCTCAGTCAAATTTTTTGGTTTTAAGTTTTAGTTTTGGTCTCCTTAGAAACTCTATGGGTGATTGAATAGGTTTTGAGCCCAATCTTTTAGGTTTTATTTGATTTTTGATGGTTTTTTATATTTTAAAAAGGGGTTAAAGAAGGTCATATTCTCAAAGTTGATTCATTAATGTGTTTAGAGAGCAGTTAGACTTGTTTCTTAAACCAAGCAACTTTTAAAACCTCTGACAAATTAGCTGAAAGTTGCAAAATAGTGAAAATTTGGCCTAGCAACTATTCTTGTAGCGTTGGAGGAAAATTTAACAAAGGGTGCGCTACAAGAATATCGCGGCCCTTTGTTTTTCTGATTTTTATGCAGATTTTCATCATGATTTTTATCTGGAAGTGACTCATCGTATTGTGTGAGTGTTTTGACACATGTTTACTGCAGTTTAGACACGATTTTAGTTGGTTATCAGTCAAAGAAGCAGAGCAGGTTCATCATTGCATATTATGCGGAATCAATTTGACAAAATCAGCAAATCTCGGCTAAAGCTTGCAAAATTCTCTTTCTATACGCATTATTATCGGAGAGGAGTGCTCGTAATGCATATCAAAACGCTAAAGATGTGGATTGTGCTCCTGTGAAGAGAAGACAGTGTCTTTAACGCCAACAAGAAATTAGGGCTTCTTAATTCACGCACCTGCAGTTAAGGGGATGACATGGAGACACCTGTATGCGTAAGGAGAGACCGTTGATAGCCCAAAACGAAGGTATAAGCTGTGGCAGTTGGAAAATTGACAGGTATTTTAACACGAACCCATCTAATTGAAGAAATTGGGTTTTTCTTGCTGGAGGATATTTTGAAGAAATTGATTGCTGCAAAAGTTAGAATGGGTTTTAAAATGAACCATTCAACATAGAAATAGCTGTCTGAAGCTGTTATTGAGAATGTGCATGAACAGAGTACCATAATAACCTAAGTTTAAAGCAGCCACTTTTGGAATTTCGAGGACAGTTCAAAGGAATGTTTTTTATGTTTCGCTCTCTAACCTATTCGAGAAATTCTGATATTAATGAAGATTGGCTGTAATGAGCTAATTGAATGGATTCTTTTCATGACCTAATGCCAGTGTAAACCAGAATCTACAGAAAATAGCATTGAGAGGACTCACAGAAGGTGTTTTGTTGGTTTGTTCAACTGGTTTGAAAGTTGTTGAAATTGTTATGATTTGTGAAATCACTTGCTTGAAGAACCATGTTCAATTGCTTGGAGAACATGTTGGATTTCATATCCAGTTTTGAATGACATTTTTGTGACTAGGGTGAATATATTGCAAACACTGGTGCTTTTATGTCTTCTCATACAGATAGTCTCCGATGGGTCTGATAAGCCTATGATGTGATGTTACTCTTGCAAAGTCTGAAGCAGTCAGAAATCTAGGGTTTGAGGATCGAAACTGTTTTGATGAATAGAAGGAGGAGCAAATACTGAAGATAGAGCAACCACTTTCATTGACAGTCCTTAATTACATTGAACAGCCTAGACATTGCAAATTAATCAAAGTGCTGTCTTCTATGATTTAAATCAGTTTCTCTTAAAGGAGAAGTTTATATTTGAATGCATATCATAATGCGGGTTTCCTGAACCTTAAAATGAAGAACTTAGATGGTCCATAGTCTAAAGCAGTTTGATATTATGTTTGATGGTACATTTTGAAGAATGAGTTGTGTTATGGTGCTCTTATGACTGTTTTATTCATGAACTAATCTACTCACAGTATACCTATATTCAAACCTGGTTGTATGGTTGAAGATAAGGGAACATTGACATTGCAGGCCTATTCAGGAATACATAACAGATTGTGGAGAAATTCAAAGAGCAGAAAAACCAGTCTGTAAAGCCTATTGGAAACCTAAAACCAGACTGTTTTTGTTTCCTGAAAGAAGAATATGGGGAAAAGTGGCAAAAGTGGTAAGGTCAACAGGGCTGAGCCCACTGACCTAACCTGGATCCAGAAGCTTCCTAACTGTGCATAACTGTTTCAGCAAGCAGGTTGGTTGAAGTTTTTCAAGAAGATAGATGGTTTCAATGCTCAGGTGTCCTGAAAGTTTGCTAAGGGACTCAAAGATGATATGATCATGATGGATTCTTTGAAATTCAAACTGACTGTGGAGCTAATAGCAGAAGCTACTGAGATCAGCAATGAGGGGGAGCATTGGTTTAAAAAATTGCCTTTTGATTTTGAACCCCAAAGATACCTATTGCCTAATGTGACTCCTGACTGGAACAAGGGTATCCTCATTCAAAATTTCAGGAAGGAATGGATTGAGCCCATAAGGATACTTCAAAGTTATGTGACCTGTGAAGGAAGATATTCATTTGTCTTTAAATATCATTTCAGGTTCCTGCAACACATAGTAGGAGTTTCTATAATGAACTTGCCCTTCTTTTTCTTAAAAAGCCTGCAGAAGATGTCAAGCAAGATAAAGCAAAATGATGATCACACCTCCCAATCACTTTTTCAACATGGTCTCATCAAACTGATCATCACCACAGTGTTGCAGCATGAGGGAAGGACTTGGGATTTCTTTTTGTTTTGGTCATATGTTCATCCTCAAAAAGAAGATCAGCAGCCTAAAAGGCAGACTGATAAGGGGAAGGTAATGATCAAAAAGTTGGGTCACTCAGTCAAATCTACAAGTAAAGATGAGGTTAAAGCCAAGAAGGTGATAGAGCAGGTAGCAGAACAAGTAAAGGATGACAGTCAGCTCAAAGTGGCTTCAGATTCCATGAGAAACAAGTACTCATTGTTTGCAGGTGAAGAAGTGCAGCCTTGTTTGAAATTACCACCAATAGCACATTCTGAACAAGCTAGGACTATTGATAAAGAGAGAGCTGCTACTCCTGAAGAGGAATTACAAACTAAACAAAGGAGCCCTCTTACCATATTATCTGAAGATGAAGGTTATTTATTGGAGGATGAACAACAGATTGTTGAGACAGAGCCAATTACAGAAGCATGTGGAGACTTTCCTACCTCAAGGGTAAAATCAGCCAAATCTAAGAAAAAGAAAAGGAAGAAGGTAGCTTCATACAAAAGGTCATACAAAAGGCCTCAAACCAGACCTACTAACAAGCTGAGACGGAACATGAAAAAGCTACTTAACCCCAAACTAGAGTCCAGACAGGAAGCTGTGGTGATTAGTTCTTCCTCTAGTGAAAAAACAGAAATGGTTAAAAAGAG
>LPNX011049659.1:162956-177003 GCA_001517045.1 Pseudotsuga menziesii
TTGTACTAGTTTTCTCCCTGGGGGAATATCCACTAGCTCCCATGCGTTGCTCTTCTGGAGTGAGCTGAACTCCTCCTTCATGGTTGTTTGCCATATTGGATCTCCTGCTGATTCTTCATATGTTTGAGGATTAGACTCCACCATCAAATATCATTTTTCAGCAAACATAGGATCCTTCATGCATAGACCACTCTCAAACTGAGATCTAGTCCTCCTTGGGTCATTGGGATCCCCAGCTAGCTCTCCTGCTGCATGTAGTGTCTTGGCTGCCCATTTTGGCCTTGTAGGGATGTTAGGGTCTGCAATAAACTCATCTCCATCAGAAAAATCAGAATCAGCATGTTCAACAAACTCTTTACTTACTTCTTGAGGTTCAGGTGGTGAAGAGGCTTCACCAACTTCCACTGCTGCAAGGGGTTCTTCTTCAAACTGAACACACCTTTCGAAGAAGGATTTGTTTGTGCTCAAATTTATCAACTTGTACCCTTTTGAATCTTCAGATTATCCAACAAAAAGACACTCTTGGATTTGGGGCTGCAAAGCCTTCCTCTTCTCTGTTGGGATTCTAGCCCAAGCCTTTGAGCCAAAAATCCTGAAATGGGTCACATCTGGCTTGTGCCCACTCCATGATTCAAAGGGAATCAGGCCATCAAGATATTTATGAGGCATCCTATTCTGAATATAGGCTGCACAGTTGATAGCTTCGGCCCAGTACTTTGGTGGCAAAGTTTTGGCCTCCATCATGCATGTTGCCATCTCCTTCAGTGACCTGTTCTTCCTCTCAGCAACACCATTTTGCTGTGGTGTGTACGGGATAGAATGCTGCATCTAAATACCTACATCTGCACAATAATTAATAAACTCAGACTTGACATACTCACCACCATTGTCAGATCTGAGGGCCTTGAGTTTCCTTCCAGACTGGTTTTGAACCAAAGCCTTAAAGACTTTGAATAGGCCAAAAATTTCAGACTTGTGTTTCAGGAAGTGAACCCAGCAATACCTGGAAAAGTCATCAATGAAAGTCAATGCATATTTGGCATGACTCATGTACATATGAGGGAATGGGCCAGCAACATCACTGTGGATCAGCTTGAGGGGTGCAGAGGTTCTCTCATGACTAGCTCTCTCAAATTTGTGCTCTGGGTGTTTTGTTAGGATACAACCTTGGTAGACTCCTTTGGAAAATTTTATCCTGGGCAACCCTATGACCATCTCTTTTTCACTAAGATCATAAATATATTTGTAGTTTAGGTGGCCAAATCTTTCATGCCAAATCTTTCTTGCTTCATTAGCATGAATCATAAGAGTAGAGGGGTTTGAGTAAGGTAGGAAGTGTGAGAACATGTATACCTTTTAAGCATGATTCACAACTCCTTTTGCAATGACTCTACCAGTTGAAATCTTTGTGATCTCAACTTCATCGGGGGAGAATATGACCTTCTTAGGAGACCCAGTGTGGGTCATCTGGTACACTGATAGGAGGTTGGAGGCAAGACCAGGCACATACAGCACATTGCTGAAATGACCATGATCAAGATCTATCCTTCCTTTGCCTAAACTTTCAGTGAGAGAGTCATCTCCCAGTACTATAGATGGTCCTTTCGACTTGTCCAGTGAGGAGAAGGCCTCCTTAGTCAAAACCATGTGTCTTGAAGCTCCAGAATCAATGATAAAACTAGGTGAGCTTGATGTGCCAGCAACTAGAGCATGAACTCTCTCTCTGTCATCTGAAATTGATCCTCCTTCTCTCTTCTTTGAGCTTTCTGGAAGGGAGATACCATTCTTCTCCAGGAGTTGGGTTAGCATGTCTATCTGCTTTTTCATACAAGATCTTTTAGAGTGATTTCTCTTATTCCAGTATGCGCACTTGTTCATTTCACCTTTGTTTTTCTTCTTCTGGTAGTTCTTCTTGGGACCTTGTTGATCCTCCAGAGACTGTTTCTTGTCTCTCTTTTGCTCAGGTGGCTTTTTATCTTTATTTTTGCTTTTTGAATCCACCCTCGAATCTCTAGTAATCAAATCTTGATATTTGGATGGTTTGATGGTGCCCATCATCACCAGCTTGTCTTGTTCTTGTGTGAGAGATTCCATGAAATATGAAAGGCTAGGCATCTTCTAGGTTCGAGCTGTCAGTTTTATGGCATAGAAGGTCGAAACAAACACTGAATAATCAGGGCCCAGCTTCGAGAGGATGGCCAGTATGAGCTGATCATATTTCTTTTCGATACCACATTATTTCAGCTGCAAAACTAGTGCTTTGAACTTGGAGAAATATAGCTACAGGGATTCAAAGCTTGTTGGACTCAGAGAAATCAGCTCATTTTTTATTTGATGTCCCCTCATCTCATCTATTTTTCCAACAAGATCAGCAAGATTTTCCCATACTTCATTCGGTGATGTCAATCCATCGAGATGGAAAAGGAGGTCTCTGGAAATACTCAGACACAAGAGGCCATAAGCCTCATCCCTCCTGTTGTGCCATTTTATCTTCTCTGCAGCTGCATTGGGCTCTGCTTCTGTTGCCATAGTCACCCTGTAGAGGCCTTTCACTCTCAACAGTATCTCCATCTCTGCTTTCCATTCAAAGAAATTGAAAGGACTCAAGATAGTTTTCTGTGATTGATCCATAGCTTAGAAAATCTGTCCCAGCTGTCAGTAGAAGGCTCCCAGTCACTGATGTCGAACCCGCAAAACAATTTTTGAAGGAGAGAAACAATCTACAATGGCTCTGATACCATGTGTAAACTGAACCAGGTGATAGATTAATTTTACTCACAACAATTAACAATTGATCATGCAAAATCACTCATAAAGAGACTGAAAATTGGAGCTGAACACTAAACTATATTAAATCAGTGTACAATAGCCAAGCCTGTAATAACATAGGTTGCTGAATAAATAACATACATCAGGGATTCGAATGCATGAGGATCAATTCGAATCTAGAATAAAGCAGGCTTACTAAAAATAAGCAAATCCCCCATAGGTGTAAAAAGCTGATCCCAAATCTGTCATGGAGCTCACGAATTGGAAAAATGGCTTAGGAAAGCTAAAGAGTGGTGGAATGGAAGCTCATACATGCTTTTGCATGGAGAAAAGAGTGGAGGATGAAGAGGACAAAAAACTAGTTTACCTCACCTAGTCTAGCTTTTCTATTTGCCTTATGTTGAGGCCTGAAAAATCGCAGGCGGCAACAGTAAGGGATTCTCCCCAATCAGCGTTCCCAACTAGCCCGCTGACTGTTTGGTATAGGGAATCCGTCCAGTTTGCAGTCCGGCTACCGTGAGTCAAGGAACAAAAACAAAGCTTTACTGGTTGCGGCCCGTACCACCGAGTTTTTGTATTTTAACTTAAGAGATGGAATATACGTGCCTAACTAAGTGCAAGGTTATTAGACTGCGAGGAACGGTCACGATGTGATGCGCAGGTTCTTACCTCTCGTCTTAGACCTGCAGGAAACCAAATCATATACAATGAGAAAAAAACTAATTGTCTAATCTAACACTAGGGAGCGAGCCATCAATTTTAAGTGAGTAATTCAAATTTTTTGCACATGCAGTATGAAGGATTATAGTTAGCTGATACTCCTTTCAGACACATGAACAATCACAAATATTTAACAACTAGGTAGCCAATTGCTGTATGAATACCATTATTACTCACATGGAACGATCATGAAAATACCAAAGAACATTTCATAAGAACATAGGTTCAGGAAATTAAACATTCTCATAGTAAATGAAATGCAGCTGAAAACGAAATAGTTCCTCTCCAACATCATTCATCGAAACGCATTGACACATTCCATTTCACTTTCTCCAACCAGGTAGAATTGCAGTTCTTTTTGCAAAACGAATTAGTTCCTCTCACAAGCCAATATTTACAATTTTTTCCAGGGGAAAAAGCCCCTGTTCAGTCAGGCTTCCCCTTATTTAAACTACAACTCCTGCCTCCTGGGCTGCCCTCAGCGCGTGACCTTTCGGCGTCCTTGATGATTCAGTTTCTTTTCTGGTCGTTGCGTTCTCCCAATCATTTTCCATAGGCGTTTACCTTCTGACCGTAACGACTGAAACTGCCTCCTCGTTGTCTCTGTCATTTGTTTGTTTTGTCCTTTTCCTTGCTCTGAACTGCTTCAGCGATCTATGGAATTCTTCCTGCAGACAACATTGGTGTATTATCCACTAAACTGGGATATTGGGTATTGAAAATTTCTAACCATAATAATAAATTCACAAGGGGCTAGCCCGGTTCATCCGGGCGAGAACTCTCGGCAACACTAAATCGGCGGTCGGGCGATACTTGGATCGGGCGGGAATAGACTTCTGCATCGGATGGGGAAAGGCTTCAGGAGCCGCAATGGCGGAGGAGCATAAGAACCAGGTAAGTGACAACGCAGGCGATAAAGGCAACCTGACGCCAGAGAGAAGGGTATCGGAGGCTAGAGTTCTCTACCACCTGCAATGGCGGATGATGCAAAGGCTGAGTGACGTGGGTGGGAGAAAAGAGTGGTGAGTCAGACGTCGGGTGAAACTTTAATCGGGAGCTGACTCTATCCTCCCGGGTGCAATGGCGGGAAATCAGAAACTTAGGAGCAAGCGATCGAGACAAACAAATCGGGCGTCGGATGTAACTCCAATCGGGTGGAAGTTTTGATCCTGGAGCCGCAATGGCAGGTGAGTTGAGGTTCAGGATCTTCCGAAAGAGGTCCGATCCAAAGTGAAAACCAACAGCGTAAGGATCAATTACAGCCAAAAACATTTTTTCTTTGCTACTAAGGCAACATCCTCATGTTCTATGATTATTAAACAGACCACACGACCCGAACTAAACTGAACGAGGCAGACAAAATAGCGGGTATTCAACTTCAAGACGAACAGATATGTTCGAGGGGTCAAGCTTTTAACAATCGATCCAAGCAAAATGATGAGGAGGGGTCCCAGAGTTTAAGTGAAAAGATAAAATCGGGGAGGAAAAGTTGCGGCAGCAACAACTGGCGATTTCCTGGTGAACCTAGATCTCTGGGTGATTTTTTTCTTGAATGGCAGACTGTTCCATAACAAATGCATCCATTGAACTCTTCCAGCTGTACATATTTCTTAATAACAGAAGCGTGTACCTTGATCATTGATATCAGTCCAGTTTGAGCGATGAAAGTCAAGATTTTAGAGTCCGGATAACTCTGCTGAGGCCAAAACATGAGTTCATTATTAATTTTGCTTTCAGGTAGCTGACGACATTGGACACCACAGGATTGTAGTAGGTGATGAACAGAAACGTTCATTTGTTCCTCACTCCCATGCCATTTTAGCAACTTTTATGCTTTTGGGTTTGGTCCCCTTTTAATGCGAGTCTTCACACGTGCCTTTCTTACTGAATTTTAATTCAGGATCCTCTATCCCATAGTGCCCTTTTGTGTGAGCGATGTGCTTAAAGTTTCAGCTCATGGACGGAGAGGATCATCGGCGAATTAGTATTTTATGATCTAGATTTAGCTTTGAAGCATGCTTCCTTCATAGGAATTCTGACTCTTATCTGCCTTCTGGCATTCATTTCCTGGCATGGGATCATTTATATTTAACACTCTGTTCATCTTGCTCTTCTCCGTGGGTCCCATGTCATCGCCCGTCAGACTTTTAAGTGTAAAGTGTATGGAGCCTCAGCATAGTATTCTAGACTTTTGAATCTGATTTACGCTACAGGGGCCTAAACAGGACCTCTATGCACACAAAGATTTCGAGAAACTATTTGGTGGAAGGAATTCACATGGAAACCCACAGTCTAACTATTCAACAAATGTTTACTATTTCCAGAAATTTGGAGTTCCCCACATAACCACGAGTTAACCACCTTTATTGAAAACAAAGACTCAAATTAAAACAAATGAAATCATAACTCAACATAGCTTATTTATGTACAATTCAGAAAGCTCAAAAACAACTTAAGAAAAATAAGGTTTGAGAACCAGACCATTAACTGGCAAGTTCTCCTCCCATCCCTGTAAATCATGTAACATATAAGTAGCAGGGCCAAGTTTAGCAGTGATTTGAAACGGACCTACCCATAACTGTTGGAACTTAGTGTGCTTCCCTTTCTCATCATGGGGATGATCCCATTTGAGAACCAGGTCTCCCACTTCCAGGTCACTTTTTCCAGCTTTATGTTTGTCAAACCATCTCTTCACTACCTCCTGCTGCTGTTGGAAACGCTCTCTAGCCTTGGATCGGGCCTCCTCTGCCTTCAGAATATTGTATATTATTATTTGGAGAACCTCATCATCTGACCCCCTAGATTCCTGAGCTAGTATGGAAGATGGGAGCATGATGTTGGGGGGCAAGATAGCTTCCTTACCGTATACAAGGGTGAAGGGTGACACTCCTATTGCAGACTTGGGGGTGACTCTGTCAGCCCACAGGGCATTGGATAAGGCTGAGTGCCAACTTCGCTGGTTTTCTATGACGGTCTTTTTTAGGATTCTAATGAGGTTTTTATTTGAGGATTCAGCCAGGCCATTTCCTTGCGGATAATAGTTAGTAGAATAGTGTAATTTTATACCTTTCTCATGAGAAAATGCAGTAATATTAATGGAAGAAAAGTACTTAGCATTATCAAAAACTAATGAACTTGGAACCCCAAACCTGGTCATGATATGGTCTTGTAGGAAACTGATGACTTCGTCTTCATTTATCTTGCGCAAGGGGATGGCTTCAACCCAGCGAGTGAAATAATTAGTTGCAGTAAGAATATACTTATGTAGCAGGGAGGAATTTGGTTTTATCTCTCCAATGACGTCTATTCCCCATTGCTCGAAAGGCTCTGTGATCATTACAGGATTTAGAGTTGCTGCTGCTCTAGGCTGTCTTCCACCACATCTCTGGCAAGTATCACATTTTCTGACGTGCGCATGTGCATCCTGTTGCTGCCGCAACTTTTTCTCCCCGATTTTATTTTTACTTAAACTCTGGGACCCCTACTCATTATTTTGCTGGGATTGATTGTTAAAGTCTTTTCCCCTCGATCATATCTATTCACCTTGAAGTTGAATACCTTCTTTTTGTCTGCCTCATTTAGTTTAGTTAGGGTCGTGTGGTCTGTTTAATACTCATAGAACATGAAAATGTTTCCTTAGCAAAGAAAATGTTTGTGGCTGTAATTGATCCTTAACGCTGTTCGTTTTCACTTTGGATCGGACCTATTTCGGAAGATGCTGAACCTCAACTCACCCGCCGTTGCGGCTCCCGGATCAAACTTCTGCCCGATTGGAGTTACATCCGACACCCGATTCGTTTGTGCGGACCGCCTGCTCCCAAGTTTTCTCACCCGCCGTTGCGGCTCCCTGACCAAACTTACGCCCGATTCGTTTGTCTCGACTGCTTGCTCCTAAGTTTCTGATTTCCCACCGTTGCGGCCGGGAGGATAGAGTCAGCTCCCGATTAGAGTTTCACCCGACGTCCGACTCACTACTCTTCTCCCACCCGCGTCACTCAGCCTTTGCATCATCCGCCGTTGCGGGTGGTAGAGAAATCTAGCCTCCGATACCCTCCTCTCCGGCGTCTAGTTTCCTTTATCGCCCGTGTTGTCACTCACCTGGTTCTTATGCTCCTCCGCTGTTGCGGCTCCTGAATCCTTTCCCCATCCGATGCAGAAGTCTGTTCTCGCCCGATCCAAGTATCGCCCGACCGCTGATTTAGTGTTGCCGCGAGTTCTCGCCCGGATGAACCAGGCTCGCCCCTTGTGAATTTATTATTATGGTTAGAAATTTTCAATGCCCAATATCTCAACTTAGTGGATAATACACCAATGTTGTCTGCAGGGAGAATCCCATAGATCGCTGAAGCAATTCAGAGCAAGGAAAAGGACAAAACAAACAAATGACAGAGACAATGAGGAGGCAGTTTCAGCCGTTACGGTCAGAAGGTAAACGCCTATGGAAAATGATTGGGAGAACGCAGTGACCAGAGAAGAAACTGAATCGTCAAGGATGCTGAAAGGTCACACGCTGAGGGCAGCCCATGAGGCAGGAGTTGTAGTTTAAATAAGGGGAAGCCTGACTGAAAAGGGGCTTTTTCCCCTGGAAAAAATTGTAAATGTTGGCTTGTAAGACGAACTACTTCCTTTTGCAAAAGGAACTGCAATTCTACCTGGTTGGAGAAAGTGAAATGGAATGTGTCAATGCGTTTCGATGAATGATGTTGGAGAGGAACTATTTCGTTTTCAGCTGCATTTCATTTACTATGAGAATGTTTAATTTCCTGAACCTATGTTCTTATTAAATGTTCTTTGGTATTTTCATGATCGTTCCATGTGAGTAATAATGGTATTCATACAGCAATTGGCTACCTAGTTGTTAAATATTTGTGATTGTTCATGTGTCTGAAAGGGGTATCAGCTAACTGTAATCCTTCATCCTGCATGTACAAAAAATTTGAATTACTCACTTAAAATCGATGGCTCGCTCCCTAGTGTTAGATTAGACAATTAGTTTCTTTCTCATTGTATATGATTTGGTTGCCTGCGGGTCTAAGACGAGAGGTAAGAACCTGCGCATCACATCATGACCGCCCCTCGCAATCTAATCACCTTGCACTTAGTTAGGCACGTGCATTTCATATCTTAAGTTAAAATACAAAAACTCGGTGGACCGGGCCGCAACCGGTAAAGCTTTGTTTTTGTTACTTGACTCACGGTAGCCGGACCGCAAACCGGACGGATTCCCTATACCAAACAGTCAGTGGGCTAGTTGGGAACGCTGATTGGGGAGAATCCCTTACTGTTTCCGCCTGCGATTTTCCAGGCCTCAACAGTTTTGGTGCTAGAAGGAGGGCCGCCAGTGTATGTCTAGCCAAGGAAACCCGTTTTACAGAGATCATTCCACTGGTTACATTTCTGAAAGTAGTGGACCGCGCAATCCGATTCCAGTAGAAGAAAACAGAGAGCATTTATATCCTGTTCGCAACGAAATTGTAAATGATCTAAGAAGACATACCCGTGCATATGTAAAGAAGATTGGAGGGTTTCCAATTATCCCCGAACTGCCTAGAAGAGAGTACAAGAAGAAGGACCATCCTTTAAGTGAAGATTCGGTGTTGGTAGGAGACTGGGAAGAACTTGTGGAAACCGCCTTACAGGAGGTTGAATTGCCTTTGAACCAAGTAGGTCCAGACACTCCTCACGGTTCTCCTGTTCACACCCCTGTTGTTTCAGCCCCTCACTCTCCACCCAGACTCATGGCTGGTGTTAACGCCAATCAACCCCCACCTAATCCTCCACCACCCGCATGGAAATCCAGATCCCCTCTGAATCTGACCCCGCCGTTGCATGACCTACCTCAAGCCTTCGAAAAGTTATTACCTAAGTTTGACCCAAATGAGAAGATATTAGTGGATGATCACTTATAGAGATTTTATTTGGATATAGAAGGACTGAAGGCAGGGGAGCATGAAGATGTGGTTTGTAGATTGTTCCCACATACCCTCAAAGGAGCTGCTGCATCTTGGTATTTTGGACTGCCTGCCAATTCTATCCCAGACTGGGATACTTTCGAGAGAATATTCAGAAGTAAGTATGCCGTCCAAAAGACTCACGCTACCCTCATGAAAGGGCTGTGTGCATTGAAGAAAGAGAAAAAAGAAAAGGTGCACAACTTTACGCAAAGGTTTGCAACATATCTAAAAAATTTCTTTGAAATAGATAAGCCTTCATACAAAGTATTGATTGAATACTATACTTCAGCTTTGGGTCCTGATTTAGCCATGTTTGCAAAAGGTAGGGCCAAGCCTACTTTGACGGAGACTTATGAAGAGGCAGAAGTGGTGGAGGCTGAAAGGGAGAGCATTGAATATTATCCTGAACAGTCAGGGGAGAAAAGGAAAACCTTACTGTTTACTAAGCCCAAAGAGGAGAAAGCACCAGACTATGAAGGTATGGCCAAAATGGTGCAAAATCTCTTTAACAAGATCATAGATTTAGAGAAAGAAAAGGAAGCACAAAAGTTTTACAGGCCATACTATAAGAAAAGAGAAGACAGCAATCAGGCCCAACCTCCTCGTCAAAGGAATGCATCCATGAATTTGACAGACATAGGTATGGAAAATTTCTATACTTTTCATCAGCAGCCTCACTCCGAAAAGAACTGTCCGCAATGGATAAATTCCATGACATTGGTCATGAATCAGATGTTGGATTCCAGACTGACAGAAGAAGATGATGAGGAGAGGAAAGAAAGTGCTGCTTCCACTTCTACAAAAGAACAGGAGGAAGAGACTATGGCTTTATGGAGTTCTGTTTCGGTGCTCGACGCTGAAGAGGAAAATACTCAAGGACGCAAAGAGGTCAGGGAAGCTAACGTGACGACTAGAAGTAAAGGGACGGTTAGTGATGACAATCTTTTACTCCCAAAGATCAGGAGGCTGCAAAGGAATGTCAGGAAGAAGTTTCAGGACAAGTCCTTGACTGATCAGATACCAGAATCCACTATTACTAGCCAAGACCCTAGACAGAACAGAACATCGCCTGAGTCAAATCAAGAGAACGTGAGTGCTGGTAAATCTCAGCCCACTAGATCACAAATTGAATATGACATTGTTGAAGATTTGAAGAAGGTAAAAGCAAACGTCCCATTGTTCGAAATGTGCAAAGTACCTCAACAGAAAGAAAAACTGCTGAAAGCACTTGAAACGTTTGAAGAGAAACTGCGCACTAAAAATCAGCCCTGAGATGAAGAAGAAATCGAAGAAGCTAGTACCGGAGGTATGTCTAAAAATAAACATCCACCTTTCCTCCTGACATTTGAAGTTTTCAATCATAATGTGCACAATTGTCTAGTAGACTCAGGGGCGTCAATAAATGTCATGCCCATATCGGTATGCAAGAAAATAAATGGGCAGCCTAAGCCATCCACGTGGAGGGTGGTGCAATTGGATAGGACAGACGTTAAGGTGATTGGTGAAATGGAGGACGTCCTAATTCACCTAGCATCTGATAGCAGAGTATGCCAAGTTATTAACATCGTAGTGGCTGACATACCAGATGCTTACGGCCTGGTCCTGAGTAGGGATTGGTTAGCTAAATTAAATGGGTATTTCGCTTCAGATTGGTCACATCTTTAGTTACCATACAAAGGAAGTCCCAATCAAATCAAAGTTCTGAGAGAATCTTACATGAAGTATAACATCACTCAATTGGATGAGAAGAATGTACCAGTTGAATCTGTATTGGGAAACTACTTTCTTGAACTAGAACCAGGGAATTATCAAGCGGAAGAAGCTAGCAGCACATCTGACACTCAGCCTGATCTCCTTCATTTTTCTCAGGCTGATGAGCTTGACTGTAAAATAGTAGATTTAGCTGTAGGAGTAAATTCATTTTCAGTAGATAATGCTTTCTGGACTCTATATTTTGATGGCTCAAAGACGTTAGAAGGGTTAGGGGACGGCTGCGTCCTTATTGATCCACAAAAAAATAAACACTTCCTTTCTTGTAGATTAGAGTTTGAGTGTACTAACAATACAGCCGAATATGAAGCATTAATGCAGGGACTCAAGAAAGCGATCGAGTTAGAGGTTAGTAATTTAAAAGTTTTTGGGGACTCAGAAATAGTTGTGAAAAAAATAAGAAATCAAATACATTGTGTCTCCCCTCACTTGAAAGCTTACCAAAACGAGGTATGGGATTTGCTTAGACAATTTCATGCATTTAACATTATTTCAATCCCAAGGATAAAAAACGCAGTTGCTGATCTTTTAGCTACATCAGCTGCCAGGCTGGTTCCCACTAATAACAAATGCTCTATTGAATTACTTTTCAGGCCTTCAGTACCGGACATGATCACCAACCTGCGAGTATTTGACGATGATCAGCAGATAATTGAATGCTTGACAAACGATGAAGTCTTTAAAGGGGCTATCATAGACGATGAGGAACATCAGGCTGAAATGAAATATAACAATTTCATTCCCAAAGGAGTTAGGACGTTGGAGAAAATGTTTGACTTGAATGAGAAATTTAGAAGACCCACTAATGTGAAGACGCACAGCTCAACTTTACAATTTGAGCTAATTAACTTAGGGACAGAAACGGATCCCAAGTTCGTCAACCTCGGTAAAAGTTGTTCACCCGCGGAAAGGGACAAGTTTCTCAGTCTGTTTAAGCAGTACAGGGATGTCTTTGCCTGGACGTATGCAGATTTGAAAACTTACGACACTAGTATTATTAAGCATATCATTCCTATTAAAGCTGGCGTTAAGCCATATCAACAGCCGTTAAGAAAAATGCACCCCAAGCTCGAGCCGCTGATTCAAAGCGAGGTGAAGAAATTGCTAGACGCCAGGATCATATTTAAATTCAGGCATTCTGAATGGGTGTCAAACCTGGTACCTGTCAGGAAAAATTCGGGAGAAATCAGACTGTGCGTGGACTTCAGAAACGTAAACCGCGCTTCGGATAAAGACAACTACCCGGTACCTCCCATGGAGCAATTGCTTCAGATGGTTTCTGGTTCTGAAATGTTTTCATTATTAGATGGTTTCTCTGGCTACAACCAAGTATTGGTATCTGAAGAAGATCGATTGAAGACAACATTCAGAACTAAATGGGGAACTTTCACATATAGAAGAATGCCCTTTGGACTGATTAATGCTGGTGCAACATTTCAGAGAGCGATGGACATAGATTTTCGCGGATTGATTGGGCGAAGTGTGGTGGTCTACCTGGATGACATCACGATTTTTTCGAAGAAAAGAGGGGAGCACGCGTTCCACTTAAAGCAAATCTTTGAACACTGCAGGAAATATGGTATTTCCCTCAATCCTAAGAAGTGCGTGTTCGCGGTTACTGAAGGTAAGTTACTGGGGCATATAGTTTGGAAGAGGGGTATATCCATAGATCTAGAAAGAATTAAGGCTATTGAGCAAATCCCTATGCCTCATAATAAAAAGGGGATGCAATCCTTCATGGGAACGATAAATTTTGTGCGTTGGTTTGTGCCTGATTTTGCCCAGACTGTTAAACCATTACAGTAGATGGTTAAGCAAAATACACAATTTAAGTGGACTGAAACAGAAAAGAATGCTTTCAGTAAAATCAAGACTGTTGTTGCACATGCGCCCTCTCTGAAAAGTCCAGATTTTGATAAGGATTTTATTATATATACATTTGCATCCGATGATTCATTGGCAGCCGTACTTACACAAAAGGAAGACGGGGGTGATGAATGCCCAATTTCTTTTATGAGTACTGGGCTGCAAGGAGCTGAATTAAACTATCCAGCCATTGACAAACAGGCATACGCAGTATTTAAGGCAGTCAAGCAATCCAGGCCTTATATACTAAAAAATCGAACCAAGGTAATAGTCCCTTACCCAGCCGTAAGATCCCTTCTCATTCAAAAGGAATTGGGAGAAAGAAGAGGCAACTGGGTGACAACCCTTCAACAATACGACTTGGAATTCAAACCAACCACTATAGTGAAAGGTCAGGGGTTATGCAAGCTGATGACTGGAAGCAGTAATGATGAAGAACAAGCATGGGATGATGAAGCTGAGTTGCATGTAATGGATGTTTGTCCTTTATTCACAGCTCCTGAATCTTGGTATAGAGACCTGGTACATTACCTGCAGTCAGGGGTGTTACCTGAACATTGGAGTTCCAAACAAATAAGAGCTTTACGTCTAAAGTCAGCTTCCTACCAACTCGTAGAGGGCATATTATTCAGAAAAAACTATGATGGGGTCCTCCTAAGATTCCTGGAAAGAGAAGACGCTAAGAAAGTAATGTCTGAATTGCATGATGGTCCAGCCGGTGGACATTATTCAGGAGACACTACAGCCCACAAAATCCTTAGGGCCAGTTACTATTGGCCAACACTCTTTAGGGATGCACATGCACACGTCAGAAAATTTGATACTTGCCAAAGATGTGGTGGAAGAAAACCTAGAGCAGCAGCACCTCTAAATCCTATAATGATTACGGAGCCTTTCGAGCAATGGGGAATAGACATCATTGGAGAAATAAAGCCGAATTCCTCCCTGCTACACAGGTATATTCTTAC
>LPNX011049673.1:5424-38343 GCA_001517045.1 Pseudotsuga menziesii
CCTGCAGGCTCAACTATAGGACCAGTGTGCATCTCTAGATCCTGCAAATTAAATATCAATTGTTAAATTCAATTAACTATGTACTAATACATTAGCTCAATAAAATACCATATCTAAATTAACTCAAAAATTATGAAAATGTTAATGGACATTGCATGAAACAATTGTTCATTAATGGACATCTCACCTCAGGGGATTGGGTTTCTTGTGTGGCAGATGGAGCTATTGGTTGAACATGAATGATGGTCACATCCATGGTTGAACCAGAGGGGGCAGGACCTGGTGGTGGTGGTGGTGGTGGTGGCTACAATCACCAAATCTTGAAATAGTTAGAAATGTGCATGAATAAACAATAGACAACAATAACACACTATGTCTATATCGTGTTCAAATAGTTGTACCTCTGTGTGACTTGTTGCCATTGTAGATGCAGCACTGACTGCTGCATCAACCATCCCTGCAAGGTTTTCAATAGTAACCTCTTGCTCCCGATGCAGTAAACATGCAAATCAAACATTAACAAAATATTTTATGCACTGGATTTCAAGTTAACCAAGAAATATCATCGAAGGATATACAAATTACCATGGTATCAGTATCTCCATGGTCGCGGACAACTTCACTCTTTCTAGGAGTAGGCCATCTCATATACACTTGACCCTTGTTCACATATGGCCTATGGGGAGATACAACTCCAAGAGATGGTCTAGGTGTTTCGGTACCAGCCTATAGTCAACAAGAGTTCATGTAGCTAGACATGGATGATTCAACGAACATACATGTATTTAAAAAATGACATTTTTTAAATGTTTAAAATGTTTACCTCCATCACTGCTTCCCCTCATGTAGGATCTGGCATTTGCCCAGATATTTACTTGGTCGATATGACCATGGATCCTACCTCCATCACTGCTTTCCCCCGTGAAGGATTCGGCATCTGCAAGTTTAATAATTGCAAATATTAGACCGCAGATAACATTAGTGAACTAACATGTACAGCATGTGGAAATTAACAATTTAACAAGTATTAAAAAACTGAAATTTTAAAATGTTTACCTCGGTGTGAGATACGGGATCAGTGGATGGAATTTCCTGCCCCTGTGTAGAGTGTGGAACATGATACTCTGGGGCATCGCTGCTGGCATAAAGCATCAACTGGAAGTTCACCAAATTAATATATTATCTCAAACTATACATATGTGTACAAAGAGGAAAATAAATGAATAATTTATTACAATTAACCATATACATACATCACTCAAAAACCCACTGAAGACAACATCTGACGAAAGACCATAGCATGGACGACCACACGATGTGCACTCATGAGGCTCAAAAGTAGGCTGGGAATGTGCTAATGATGCTGCACTAGTAGATGGTCCTGCAGTAGATGGTCCCGCACCAGTGGGTGGTACTGCACTAGAAGATGGTCCTGCACCATGAGGACTTGGTGTATGTACCACACCAGGGACAGATGTCCCTTCCTCACTCATATGTTGAACCATAGTGCTATGGCAAACAACGGCCCATGCCAAACTCAAAAATGCCTCACGTGTCTGTGGAATAACATGATGTACAGGTGGGACATCTGGCCTAGACAACTGCCTGCGAGGTGCAGGGATAGGGCGATCAACGTCTCGAAGCCTGGAATTGGGTTGGTTTTGGGGCATCCCCCCATCAATCCCCTGAAACTGCATTATATCAAAATAGTTTACGTGTTTTACCAACATGAACTCTGCATACATCTTCCGAAGGAAGTACAACGAGATTTCCCTGTTGTTGTGTGGTGGCATAACAAAAACCATATACCATCTGTCCATCCAATTATCAACAAATGGTTGATATGTGCACCATTCGATAGAGATATGTGGCCTATTTTCATTTGGGATTTCCCCTGTGCGAGGGTCCCTAAACAATGAAAATATATGCTCTTTGGTGATTTTCAACTTTTTTATTGCATTGTAGCTAAGCACATCAGCGTACTCACGTCTTTTTCTTTCTCTATATGAAGTAATATCATATAGTATGTTGTTTGACAATGTGATAGTCTCAACAATTGCATCCAAAGTGGATGCAAGTGAATGTCGAATTCTATCACCACCACTAAAAGCAGTACTCAAACCTCTCAACTGGGCAAGCTCAATCAATATTTCCACATTGGGGTCCATAGCCGCAACTGCAATAAAAAAATCAATAAGAAAATAATTAGAAATGTCTACATGGTATACAATGACATCTCTTCAAAATTGAAAATGTAAATTAAGGAAAGCATACACAAACTTAAGTTTGACTAATTTTTCAAACATAAAAAACTATAAACAATAATTAAAGTTTAACACTTTTACTTTTATTTTTATCTTTATGGTATTGATTTTTTCTTACATAGGTGTTACTGGGAAAATATATTCAACATATCAATTAAATCATTGGCGTGTGGTGGATTCCCTAGCCCCACCAAATCAAATGTCCTTGAGGAAATTGTTAGAGAAGCACAAAATAATATGAAACAAGAAAACTTATTCAGTTGAGAAGTTATGGAATGTATTTACCTTGACATCATAAATCCACTAAAACATGACCACCTCAAAAACTGTTAAAAACCTAATTTCCATTATGTTTGATGCATAAACAAAACATACACAATTATCATTCTCTAAAGATTGAATTACATTCCAGTATGTTGTAAAAAACGTTTTAAAGTGATATTCAACCTCTACTTTCTTTTGTTGATTATACTCCTCAGTCCACTCTAGCATAAATTAAGAATTGTATGCACCATACAAATGTAATGACTCCCACTCCTTAGCATCTACATGTACAAGTAATCATTATTTAAATCCAAATTTACAATATTTAGGATTAGAACAATTGTTACAAAAAATTTGAGTATACCTCTTATCCTCTTTGAAGACCCTCCACCCTCTAATCTTTCTCCTTAAAAAAATGATCTTGTTTATTTCCCCATAATCATGGAGCTTCAAAATGCAATTGAGGTAAGTACTCACTCAAATGAACCATTATCCGAAAGACCATGTACCCCTCAGCCATAGATCCTTCTAGATGAACTCTTTGTCTCACAAAATGTTTTAGAAACTTCATATATCTCTCTGCAAGCAACATTGTATGGATATGGATAGAACCACATTCTTCAATCTCTTCTACTAGGTGTATAAGGTAATGCTCTTGAGAATTAAAAAATATAGGAGGGAAGTGCATTTGAATATCACACATCTAAACTCACACAATTATAGGGTAAAAATTGACAAAAAAAATGCATTGGGTGATTGAATTACCTTGTTGGATGACAATGCATGAGTGAAATCTCCTCCCCTCAACCTGAATTAGCTCCTACAACAATCCCAAGCAATGGTCTCGCTCCAAAACACTTTAATGGCCCTTCGAATTCGCGTTCTTGATTGTGAAAATGGGCCGTGGGTTCGGGACTGTGTATTTAATTTTTTTTTTATGATTTGCAAATCACGTACGCGTTTTATAACTACATATCATGAGCACGTTTTGTAGTTATATAACGCGTACGCGATATGGCTTCCTATCCTACATGTTCCATGACATGTCAGGCTCGGGTTGAACCATACCAAGTGCTATGTCAGGCTCGGGTTGATGTATTTTTTGGTAACATGATCTTGTTTTTGAAAACTAGGATTGCATCTTAAAGGTCCCTCATCTTCTTGCACTGACCCATATCTCATATCTCCAAAGCTGGGAAATGAAACATCTAAGAGAATTTGGATATGTTGTAAAAATGAGAGAAAGTTGTGTGTTTATGTGATGAAAGCAAGCCTAGTGAACTTGTCAAATGTTATGAAGGCTCCAAAAAATTAATTTCAATTTGATCAAGGGACCCATGCCCACTATGACATGCATTTTTTAAATGGATATTATATCTACATGTGCCTTATTTTCTAATGGAAATTTTGGTTTTTGAGGGGCAATATGAATTTTGACTTTGTTGGTTAGAGTTGAATGTTTCCTAAGTGCCATCAAATATAAGATATTCCTTAGAATTGCATGTAAAGGCACTTTCATATCATTGCATGTTAAGGCACTTTCATATCATTAATGCACCTAACTCATAGATTTTGACCCTGTGATGGTTATGTCCATTACTTATCCATCCTATGTATATAATTCTTGATGAGATGATTGAGAAGAAAGAAAGGGGGGAGAGAGAATCCGAAAAATGATCTCATAGGCATTTTGAATTACAAGGTTAGATTTGAAAGTTTTGAATAAAGGAATAAGAGGTTTAAAATATCATTGAGTGCATGAGATTCACAAAATGATTGCTAAGGTATTCACATTTTTTCATCTAACTAAGCATCTTAGTATAATTTCTAAGATAATGATTTGAAATGAGTCATTGACAAAGATATGGATTGTTTTAATTGCACTTAAGAGGATCTTTATACAACCCAAGTGGGTGAGATGTTTAATGTGTGTAACTTTGACATGGTACGTGTAGGTTCACACACACACATGTTGACTCCACATTTATATTGAATACAATGTAAAACACATTTGTATAAATATATATCAAATTTTAAATTCAATTTCAGTTGACACATTTATATATACAAAAAGAAAACAAAAACTTTGTATATACAATGTAAAACACATTTGTATAAATATATATCAAATTTTAAATTCAAATTCAGTTTCAGTTGACACATTTATATATATAAAGAGAAAGTAAAACCTTGTATATATATGACAGATGCATCTCAATAACAACTATTCTAAATTGGAAAGACAAAAAATCTTCGTACTTTATATGTTCCTCATTTCCACCATAAGTTGCATTTGAAACCACCCACGCTCCCACTTTCTTTATGTTGAATTCAACATTTGATAGAAGTGATAAAAGTGGGGGGAATATTTTGGCATTAATGACATCGTGCAACGATAACACGGTGCATTAAAACAAAATTCTCAAGTTATGCAACACATAAGATGTGACACTTGTAACAACACTATAAATCCAAAACCATTTCTAGCTATGAATTTAAAACATTGGAGATTGTGTAAAATGCTTCTTTTACTATGGTTTTATTTGTCCATTCGACTATGAGAATATTCAAGATGCGAGGAAGAGCCTGATTATCAATTACAACCTCTAAAATTCAAAATATAAGCTAAAAAGATAAACAAAAAATAAATCCACCAGATTTGAAATTGGACTTTTGCAGCTGCGTCAATGATGGAATAAGAGCCCAGAAGGCATGAAAAATGTATTATTTAAATTAGTGAAAAAAAGTTTGAAAAAGGTGTGAAGTAAAACCTGAGTTTGCACTTCATCACCACTAACAATGTTGCCCAATGTTAACAGAGCAGGAATAACAACAAATGGGGAAGAATACCTTAAGTCCAAACCATTCATTTGGATTAATATAGTTAGAAGTTTAAACCAAATATTATACATATTTTATTAATCTTAAGACTAAATTTATTACAAATGAAAAAACTGAAACTAAACCCCCCTCTCTCTATATATTAAGCTGCTTAAAAATTTCAATGCTTATTATACTCACAACAAAAGTTCCACCGACTTTGGGCAAATGGCAGCTTCAATTACAGGATGAATTTTGAAATTGGGAGCATCAGAAAGATATGGTAGACACCAGCATGCATATGCCAAGATGCCATCATATTGCCTATGGAGAAGTCACTGCAGGGAAGACAATGCATCTTTCACCTAAAATCCCGAAGCAAAAGTCTTTGAAAAGGAAAAAGAATTATTCATACTAATAAATTCTTATCCATATAACATCCAAATATACAGAGCTGCACCAATAACTATAAGAAAATCCATAGTTAATGCAAATTAGGAAGAAGAATGAGATAATGGATTTTTCCCACCTGATCAAATTGAGGTCAAGGTTTATCGCGGAAATTTTTTGAGAGAGTCCATGTAGCAATTATTATAATTGAAATGCTTGAATATTTATTAAACATGACAAGCAACTACCTTAATTATCCATGACCTAATGCAAGATCCCTATATGCTTGAGAGTCTCTAGCAATATTTCCCAAATCCCAAACAGCCTTATATATGTACACCAGTTGGATGGCTCAATGTGAGGGAGTAGTGTATAGAAGATATAAAGATAGTTGAGAAAAAAAAGGTTATCATTGCAAAAATTCAGCGGGATGCAATTTATGACACATTATACTAAAATTCTTACTAGCATGTTACACAGTACATGTTCTCAAATGTTATCATTCACAGCTCTAAGAAGCTCTACTAATATCGGAAGTTCCCCATAGTCAATGACAACCTTTGTATGCTCAGAGGTTCTTGAGACTATATTTGTCAAATCCCAGGATGCGAATTGCATTATCATTGTAGGATATCAACAAGGAGGGGAACTACACTGGACTCGATGACTACATCCATTCTAGGATTATTTGTTGCACAGAGAAGGAAATAATAAGTGCTGGGAAGATTTCCTGATTTCAATAAAATCCTGAGACGTTGTAGCTTCTTATGGGTTAGGAAACAAAAATTGACCGAAAGATAAGATCTTTCGCATGTGAGCAACTACCTCTTTTCCTTGAATATCATAGCAAGCGATCACCGATAAAGTCTGCAACAACACCAATAAACATTTGACATCAATCTAAATAACTCAGTTCAACACTAAAACATAAAATTTACATTATGACAAGCAGTGTCTATCAAATCATTGACCAATGGTGATAAACCCGTAGCAATCTACCACTTGACTACTACACACAACATATTGTTATATACCAAGTGTAATACCCCTAACTACTTTTGATATTATTATTGGTGTTATTTACTTTTTAAAGTAAATAATGAGTTAAATTTTATGTACATTTGGAAGTTGTAATAGTTGAACAACAATTAATTAACAGAAAAATTATGTTTAAAACCGCTATTAAACATGCAACTTTCTTTATGGGACAAGTGGTCAGTATTCATGAATAAGTTATTTGATATAAAAGTCCTAGGAAAGACCAGAAGGGGGATTATTTTCTTGATTATGAATGAGAGATTCCATAGATCACCTTGGATGAAGGATATATGAGAAACCCTTGAAAAGTACAGGGATCCGAGTGAACATCATGCGGATGTTAGGCTATTTTTTTACAGAACTGTCTGGGGCATATGAAAATGGCAGGTTCTTAAATGATTTATTCTTGTTAATATTAGTCAGTACTTGAAGCTGATGTGAAACTTTGTTAAGCCTAAAGGTGTGGGCAAGGGCATGGCATATGAAAATGGTAGGTTCTTAAATGATTTATTCTTGTTAATACTAGTTATGACTTGAAGCTGATGTGAAACTTTATTAAGCCTAAAGGTGTGGGAAAGGGCTTGAAACTAAGCAGGAGAAAGACTGCTATAGGTTTCTAGGGCAGGGTGGTGTGAGAATTTTACACCTAACACTTCCAGATATGTACATGATTATGAACTTAATTTATTTAGCTATTAAGTTTTATTTATTGCATAAATAAGTTGTGGATTGTAATGCTCAAGGGGAAAGGTTATGAATAACCTTATCATTCAAATAATGGAAGCATAGTATAGATTTATTTCATCTATTAGGGTTAGGTTTATTATTATTATTATTAGCAGAGATATAACTGTGTATATATTTCTAATTAAATCGTAACTAATAACCCTAATGTTGTTTTTCTTCAAACTTGAATTTTTTTTGCAATAGCGAATGTAGAAATATTATATTTCAAATGGTATTATAAAGTGGTAAGGATGGTATTTTAGATTACTAACAGAAAAACCTTGAACATAGTATGTAACCTAGCATAATCTTACTAGACAATTACTAATAAAAACCAGAGATTCTGATTTTATATTGTTGTTGAAAAGTTCTTTTATTTACCAAAATTGCAGTGTGTAAACTACGTAGCTAGAATCGATATCAGTTAAACCAAAACACCAGTGTTCCCGCAACTATTAAAGGAATGTCCCAGCCACAAATAAACATTGCTTAAGTAAACATAAATAGAACTATAAACATACTGAATAAGTTTAGACCTAAGCTTATTTTACTGTGTAAACCCTAGATTGCACAAGCTAGTAGAGCCAACAGAAACTTCCATTTTAAACCAACAAAAACTACCATGAATGCATTTTATAGTTTATAAACAATCTAAGAAGCTGAAAGGTTAACAAAATGACGACTCAATCCAAGGTGATAAATCTCTACAACTTTTACCTATTCTCAAACTTCAACATAATCAAAGTATTTTATAACGTTGTAGAATCTGAGTTCATTAAAAATAAAATAGAAGACCATATCAACGACCACAACTCTTTTGTTGAAAATTTATACATTAAATAAGATCTGCAAATTAACAAAATTACCCATAACACTGAACGACCTGAGTTTAGGTCCAACCAGAAACCCTTGAAACGACTTGGATTGTTACAACCATCCACACATCCTTCATCAAAAACTTCTTACTAGAAAAAACATTACAAATGAAATGTCTCATCTACAGTTCAGCAGAGAGATAGACGAGGCATTTCAAACAACAATTGACCTCGAAATGCTGGGAAGACTCTTGCATCCAAGGAACCTGTACAAGTAAAACAAAAAATAAGAATGAAAAATATTCATCGCACATAATCATACCCTAGTCGAAAATGGGAAATGGTTCAGTACATGTAATGTAAAAATCCATACACTGTGTAGCAGCGTCATATTGGTAGAAAATAAGAACAAAAATAAACACTAAGAAGGAATATGAAATCTAGACTGTAAGGTTTGTTGATGTGTTTGTATCTTCAAAATATATTCACTTGTATATTTCATATATTGTATTTCATTGATCCCTGATGTTCCTATCCGGAGAATCATTAATGTAAAAAATTCATGTAAAGTCATAGAGGTTAACCCTCCTAGTTGATCAGGGGTCAAAGTCCCAACAGTTTCGGAGCACTAGGGTTATTAGACTCTCTTAGAGAAGTCAGGCCTTGTAAGTTATTGTCAAGTTGTGAACTAATATAAATAGAGAGTGAGGCTCTCTATTTATCACAGAGTCACTCACACTCACTTGTAGCACATGAGTGAGAGAGAAGGAGCTGGGATAAGAGAGAGAACAACTGTTGGATATCATCTTATTGTCTTTGGGTTTTACTGCTTCCATTGGTGCTTATTCTATCTCTAAGGAAGTTGCAGGTTTTTCTCCTTTATGGTTTCCCCAAAGAAAAATCTTTGTGTCCATTGTCTCTTGTGATTAATTGTTGTGCATGTTACTCTCTTAGATAAGATCCTAAGATACTACTGTCTAAATGATAAAAATATAACATGGTATCAGAGCTAACGTGAGAAGAAGACATTGTGCAGCTGTAGAAGCTAGTGATTCTTACTTTTTGTGTCTCTCTCCACAATCCATCACCAAAAGGAGGCTAGGCTGACTCTCCATTGAAGGGCACAACTTTCTGTCAAAGAAGAATTTGATTCTGAGCACTTCGAGTTTTTAACCTACCACTACATCGGGAAATTAGGGATTTTTACTAAAGAGCAATTTTTGACTAAACCCATGGTAGGATTTCTCTCCCCCTCAAAATCAAATTTTAGAGACTAAAATAGAGGTTTTTGGTTGGGTAGAACTCCGGGAAATTCAAACCCTAGTTTTCCCTAGAACTAGAAAACCAACAATGCAGAAGATCAACTCCATATCCAGATTTTAGCTTCTCAAATTGATAATATCTAAATATTTTGTATTTTCATTTGAGTTTCTCTGTTAAGATTTCTCATCACACCAAGCTTGATAAAAATATTGAGGGAGATGACAACTTCCGAGCCTATAACTATAGGATCTCCTTGGTCCTGGAAAAAAATGAGTTGGACTCTTACATAAGTGAAGAGGTTCTAGCTCTAGAGGGAGGTGAGGCTAAGGCCTTACGCAAAAGGAAATTGGTCATGGCTAAGAGGATTATTTCATATTCAATCAAGGATCACCTCATACCACAAGTGTCCTCCCTAAAGAAACCTAAAGATATGTTTGAAGCCTTAACCAAGCTATTTGAAGGAAAGGATATAAATCGGAAGATGACTTTGAGGAACCAGTTGAAGAGTATAAAGATCCAGAATGAAGAGACCATAACAAGCATACTTTACAAGGGTCTCTCAAATCAAGGAACAACTTGAAGTAGTAGATGAAGAAGTAGAGAATGCATAAATTGTGATGACCACCTTGAATGGTCTCCCTAGGTCATGGGATTATTTCATCCAAGGGATCTCTGACAGAAATAAACTAATCAAATCTAGTAGGATGTGGGAAGAATTCTCACAAGAAGAGGCTTGAATAGTAGCTCGAGAATAAAATATGGGAAATGAATATAGATCTCTCACATTACACTCCAAAAAAAGAAGAAGGGACAATCATCATCACCAAGGTAAGCATTCTCACTAGAGAGATAACCCTGGAAGATCAAGTAAGGTTCTATCCAAACTCATATGCTATACATGTGACGAGAGAGGACACTTCATTAGAAATTGTCCTAAAAATAAGAATATCTCTCAAAAGAAGAAGAACTACAAAAGAAGACAGAATGTTCACACTGCAGAGGATGATGATCCTCCCAAGAAGAAAGTCAAACAAGAAAGTGAAGATTCTTCAAGTGATGAAGAATATGTTCTGATCTCTGCTCTCATGGGAACTATCACACATGGAAGCAAAGATTGGATTATTGATAGTGGGGATTCCAAGCACATGACGGGATTCAATGAATCTTTTGTAAAACTATACACACATGAGTCACCTCACAAGGTGAAACTTAGGGATGAATACCAGTATCCAATAAAAGGTAGTGGTGAATCCTCATATAAGCTAGACTCTCGAAAGTCTATGAAGATGAAGGATGTCTTATTTCTACCAGGACTAAAGAAGAATCAAAACGAATGATTCATTGAATGCAAAACGAATGAGGGTTGCATTTGTAGATGGCCAAGTCCTTATGTGGCCAAAGGGAAAGACTATTGATGATGCAGTTGTGATTGGAGAGCAAGAGGGAGGATTATAGAAGCTAAAGGGACAACAAAAACAAGCATTGGTCCATGACTCACTAGAGCCAAATGAACTTTGGCACAGAAGGCTAGAACATGTGCACTATAAGGAACTACCACTTGCAAGCAAAGTTGTTGAAGGACTTCCAAAAATGCAGGAAAAGCATGAAGGAGTTTGCAAGGGATGTGCGAAAGGAAAGAGCACAAAGAAAAAATTTCCATGTAGCGAGAGCAAGGCAAAAGGAATCTTGGAAATAATTCACTTCGATGTATGCGGTCTAATGTCATCCAACTCATTAAGAGGGTACATATAGTATGTTTCTTTGATTGATGATTTTTCTAGAAAGACATGGATATGCTTCATGAAAAACAAGGATGAATTATTCAACAAGTTCAAAGAGTTCAAATCCTTGATCAAGAATCACACGGAAAATAAAATCAAGACCTTCTGATGAGACAATCGTGAAGAATTCACATCAAATGAATTCAAAGATTTATGTAGATATTCAGGGATTAAGAGGGAGTTGACTAGTCCATGTAATCCACAATAGAATTGGGTTGCAGAAAGGAATAATAGAATGATTATGGAAGCTGCAAGGGCAATGATTCATGATCAATATCTTCCCATGCATTTATTGGAAAAATATACTAGAACAATTGTGTATGTACAGAAACATACTCCACATAGAGTACTCGAGAACAAGACACCTGCAGAATTATTCTCTGGAAAGAAACTAGAAGGAAGACACCTCAGAATATTTGGTTGTCCAATGTACATAAACATTCCGAAAGAAAAGAGGACAAAGTTATAACCTTCAGGAAAGAAGGGTATATTCGTGGGATATAGTGAAAGCTTGAAGGCTTACAGAATATACCTCCTAGGATTCAAGAAGATTGACATCAGTAGGGACATAACATTTGACAAAGACTTGGCTTACCAAAATTCCAGAAAGAGACCTGCTGAAGACCCTGAAGAAAGAGAAGTACCCAGGATTCAAGATACAACTATGAACGATGCAACTCAAGAAGAAGATCAACAAATAAAAGAACCACAGGAACTTGTAAATGCACCCCAAGAGAAGAAGCCACACAAGAGGAAACCTGCATGGGTATGAGAGGCTATCCAAGGTGCAAAAAGATATGGGGCTCTAGAAGAAATACATAGAGAGAAGAAAATAACTAGGTCCTACTCCGGTTATGTATCCCTATTATGTGACATCATTGATAAAGAACCTTCCAAATATGAGGAAGTGGTAGAAAAGAAAGAATGGAAGGATTCTATGATTGAGGAGTACCAGTCGATCATGAAGAATGATGTGTGGGATGTTGTCCCAAGACCAGAGGGGAAGTCTGTTGTGACATCCAAGTGGATCTAGAAGATCAAGCATGCTGCAGATGGTAGCATAGAGAAATATAAACAAGATTTGTGGATTGTGGCTTCTCCGAGAAAGAAGGAATATATTATGAATAAATGTTTGCACCTGTACCCAGATACGCTTCCATTAGATCACTACTTTCCCTAGTTGCAGTGATGAAGTGGAAGATACACCAGATGGATGTCAAGACTGCTTTCTTGAATGGTTTAATGGAAGAGGAAGTGTATGTGGAGAAGCCACTCGGTTTTGAGACACATGACAAGGAAAATCATGTGTGTAAATTGAAGAAATCCCTGTACAGTTTGAAACAACATCCCAGGACATGGTATCGTAGGATTGACATCTTCCTGACTAGTTTGGGTTTTACCAAGAGTAAAGCAGATTACAACCTTTACTACAAGGTTAAAGAATGAAACCCAATGATACTCCTAATGTATGTAGATGACCTATTTGTAACAGGTGAGGATTGGTTGATTGTTGATATGAAGAGGAAGCTTGCTGTCGAGTTCAAGATGAAGGACTTGGGTATGATACACTACTTTCTAGGCATGGAGGTGTGGTAGAATGCAGATGGAATATCCACGGGACAAGGGAAGTATGCAATAGAGATCTTGAAGAGGTTCGGGATGATGGACTACAAGTCCAAGACCACACCTATGGAATCGAACCTGAAGCTATTAAGTGATGCTTCATCTGAGTCGGTTGATGCTATAATGTATCATCAGATGATTGGGTCCTTGATGTACCTAATGAATACGAGACTAGACATTTGATTTTTCTGTGAATACATTGAGCCAGTTCATGACAGATCCAAGACATGTTCACCTGATTGCTACAAAGCATATTCTGAGGTACTTGAAGGGTACAGTTGATTATGGGCTCAAGTATGAGGCAAATAAAAATATTAACCAGGAGGGTTATGTTGATTCAGATTGGGCAAGAAGTTCCATTGATAGGAAGAGCACTTCGGGGTGCTACTTTACTATGGGATCAGGTGTGATCTCTTGGTTTAGTAAGAAGCAATCCTTCCTGGCACTAAGTACAACCGAAGTAGAGTATGTCGCATCTTGTTCGACTAGTTGTGAGTCAGTGTGGCTAAGGAATATACTATCTGATTCGTTTGATCTCCAGTTGGATACTACTTGTATATATTGTGACAACCAGAGTTGTGTGAAATTGTCAGAGAACCTAGTTTTCCATGACATGTCGAAGCATATCAAGATCAAATATCACTATATTAGGCATATGGTGTAGAGAGGAGCAGCGAAGCTCCAGTATGTTGTGACAGAAAAACAGATCACTGATGTGTTAACGAAGCCATTAGCTAGAGTGAAGTTTGAGTACTTTAGGGAGAAGCTTGGTGTTCTCCAGATTGAGGTTCCCTCTAATGGGAAGTGATCTAAGTGCAGATCCCTTCTGACATGGATGTAGGATTGGTTTCTCCCATGGTCAGATGTAAGTGTAGATCCCTTCTGACATGGATGTAGGATTGATTCCTCCCATGGTCAACTATAAGTGTAGAGCCCTTTTGACATGAATGATGAATGTGTTCCTTTCATGGTCAGATCTAAGTGCAGATCCCTTCTAACATGAATTTTGGATGTTTTCCTCTCATGGTTAGATGTAAGTGCAGAGCCCTTCTGACATGAATGTTGAATGTGTTCCTCTCATGGTCATATGTAAGTGCAGATCGCTTTTGACATGAATGCTAGATGTGTTCCCCTCATGGTCAAATGTAAGTGTAGATCCCTTCTAACATGAATGTTGGATGTGTTCCTCTTATGGTCAGATGTAAGTGCATATCCCTTCTAACATGAATGTTGGATTTGTTCTTCTCATTGTCAGATGTAAGTGCAAAGCCTTTGTTACATGGATGAGGATTTGTTCCTCCCATGGTCAGATGTGAGTGTTGGGCCTTTCTAACATGGATGCAGGATGTGTTCCTCCCATGGTCATATGTGAGTGTTGGGCATGCCTTTTTGACATGGATGCTGGATGTGTTCCTCCCATGGTCATATGTAAGTGTTGGGCAGGCCTTTCTGACATAGATGATGGATGTGTTCCTCCCATGGTTAGATAGAAGTCCTAAAGAATATGAATAACTACATGGAGGCTAGGCCTACAACCAACATGAAAAAGGGATAGCTTTGTAGAACTTCTTGTGACGAGTATAATTGAGAGATAGAACCATTGGATGGAGATAGCGGAAGCAGTGATGATGATGATGATCCAGTGATGATCCAACTTTGATGATGATCTAGTTTTGATGATGATCCAGTGATGATCTAGTTTCTATGATGATCTAGTAATGATTCAGTGATAATCTAGTTTCGATGATGATCTAGTAATGATCCAAAGAAGAAGACGTGTGCTGACATATTGTGTCAAGAGAATACCTTCCTAGTTAAGAGAGAGTGTTGATGTATTTGTAACTTCGGAATGTATTCACTTGTATATTTCATATATTGTATTTCATTGATCCTCGATGTTCCTATTGGGAGAATACTTAATGTAAACAAGTCATGTAAATTCATAGAGGTTAACCCTCCTAGTTGATCAAGGGTCAAAGTCCCCACAGTTTCGTGGCACTAGGGTTATTAGACTCTCTTAGAGAATTCAGCCCTAGTAAGTTATTGTCAAGTTGGGAACTAGTATAAATAGAGAGTGAGGCTCTATATATATCATACAGTTACTCAAACTCAGTTGTAGCACATGAGTGAGAGAGAAGGAGATGGGATAAGAGAGAGAACAATTGTTGGAGATCATCTTACCATATTTGGGTTTTACTGCTACCGTTGGTGCTTATTCTATCTCTGAGGAAGTTGCGGGGTTTTCTCCTTTCTAGTTTCCCCAAGGAAAATCTTTGTGTCCATTGTCTCTTGTGATTGATTGATGTGCATGTTACTCTCTTAGATAATATCGTAAGATTATCTGTCTAAATGATAAAAATCTAACAAGGTTTTCCACCATTGACATGTTTTGTATCAACCCAAACCATAGTAAGGAAGATCGAATACTCAGGCTGAAAATTCGTTCTTTCAGCAGTGTAAGTGAGAATTCGACTGAACGGTCAAAAAGGATAAGTCAAGGGTAAATTCAATCCAAATTTACAGCCATAAAGTACCCTTGGACTTGAAAAATATTGGGTTTCAATTAAATCACAAGTCCAAACCCTCAAAGCCATAGTTGGTTAGTGTTCCAATATCTTAACCTATTTCTTGACCTTGGTTCCTTTTTAATTTAGGCTTGTGGATAGGGTAGAATCACTTCTTTTAGAATCAGTGGATTACGGAACGTGCAATAGAGGAAAGAAAATAAAAAAACAAACAAGTAAGCATTTTTGCTAAGTAAGTTGTCAAACTAAAATTGCAAGGTCTATCTCCCTTATCATTTAGGTAGGTTAGTGTTAAAAAAATTTCAAGACATTGAACCTTAGAAGACTAATAGGTTCTAAGTATTGATATTTTTTAGGCTTAAGTGTTATATTTACTTAATCTATATATAATTTTTTTTCATTGAGTGCAATTAATTATATTTCTTTAAATTGTAATTTTAACTAAGGGGAATGTTACAAAATGGTATCAGAGCAAAGCTTATAACACTGTGAACCAATGGGACATTACATGCTTAAATATTATGGAACATTAAATATAAATTTTTCTTAAATAAAAAAAGTATACCTATTGTTACACGTAGATAAACCATGATAGAACCTGAGCAAGATTTGGGTGAGGAATATGTACAAGAAAAAATGCCTGATTTACAGAATGCAAGTCTTTTGTGGAATTGGGATTCAAATGTAATGCAGATATGTAGTCGAAAAATGATACAAACCATAAGGAGTTTGAAAGCAGATATGGAAAGTCTTAAAGCAAATAATCTCACACTTATGAACGCCAAGTTAGATCAGGAGGAGATAAACAAATTCATTCTCAAAAGTTTAACAGAACCACCAAAAAACAATGGTCAGACTTCCTGTAGTATGGGTAATAAAAGAAGAAGCATAGAATAGGGTGATAATAGTGAAGAAACAATGGAAAACCTTATTGAGAATATACCAGATTTAAAGAAAAATAAAGAGATAAAAATCGAAAAACATAAAGAACATTTCGTGGAACTACAAGGAGAATTAAAAAGATAAAACCTTCTATTTTTTATGGAGAATCAGAAGAAGCAACTAAAGCTTGGTTACTTAACATAAAAACGTATTTCTAAGTGTATAGGTATGACGATAATTTAAGAGCACAATTACCTATTTTTCAGTTCAGTGGAAAAGATGCATTGTGGTGGCACGAAGCTAAAAGTGTAAATAGTATACGTAGTAAAGAATTGAGCTGGAAAACTTTTAAAAAGTTATTTAAAAAGAAATGATGAAAATGCCAAGGAATTCAATGATCGATGATTAGGAACACTAACTATGGATGCATTGGTAACCAAGTTTGTGAACCTACAACGCTATGTACCTTATCTGAAGGAGGAAAAAGCTAAGGTTTATAGATTTATCAGTTGCTTACCCCCAGCTTATAAGGAGAATATTGAATTTGAAATGCCTAAGAACATGGATCAGGCAATCAGAAAATCTAAGATGTGTTATCATTTGTTTAAACAAGGTCATAAATAAACAAGAATTGGCAAAACAAGAAGAATGAGAAGATAGATCAATGTAAAAATAGTTTGAAACTATCACCATTCAAGAAAGGAACATAAATTCATACTAACAATAATTATAGGAAACAATATCTAACTATGAATAGTGGAAAAGAGGGTCCTACTGCATCCAATGGGGCTAGAATAAAATTGTTAAAGAGGTTAAATCTTGGGGTTCTAATGGACGTCTTTTGTATTGGAATTGTTGTGACAACCCTAATAGGAAAATGGCACCATTAAATATGCTGCAGGAAGCTTCTAGGGTGCTTGCACGAAGTTGGTTCCACTTTTTAGTTCCACTTTAGAAATAAAAAATGCACATTCGAAATGTAAATCTTTAACGGATATGTGTTACTGATTCTACATTCAGAAAACTTAAGCCGAAAATCAAGGCTAAGGTTAGTTATCCCATATCGCATGTGCTATACTTGCGATTTGTAAAACCAAAAAAAAACAGAGGCCCATGTCCTCAATTTCTTATTTGCACAATGAGGGCCGTACTATTAGGACAACGAAAAACCGCACTAGCGATTTGAGTTTGAGAATTTGGAGGCACCTTTGGAGGGTAATTTGCAAGGCCAATTCATAACTTGGATCCAATGGAAGGTAAGTACTCATTTCCTTCACAATTCCTCTTAATTTTTGTTTGTCTCTGTTAATTTTATAGTTTTTATATTTGTTATAATAAATTTTGAATTAATCAAACAATGATATATTAAAACAATTTTTAATTTGTTATTTTAATCTTAACAAATAATAGAAATGTTGAAGATAATGTGCAAAATGAACCCCTTCAAGAACCAAGAACCAAACCCAAACACAACCCCAAATACAGACACAAACCCAAACACATAGGGGGAACAAGACAATAATTCATAGATTCTATCTCGTTTCGATGCATTGAGACACCTTAGCTCATTGTTTATAGGGGGGACCATCTGAGACAATAATTAACCGAGGCATTGGATACCATAACAAACATAATTTCCAATTCCCAGGGAGCACTGTACAACATTAGCTTGTATAGATAATCCATGAGGCAATACTATTCTGATGGCTTGAGCTATAAAGAAATAAACAAACTAAAGATAACCAAAGACCAATTGTTTTCATTAGTCCAGGACCCTAGCACCAGATTGATTCCACCCACCAGTCGAGCACACATTTCCATATATTGGTGCATGGAACCAAATGTGAAAGCCAATTGGATGGATCGTTGGTACATTCTTGATGAAGACCCTCATGGGAATAGAGACATCCTATTCTATGTCCTGAGAAATAGTATGCAAAATTTATCTTCGGGAAACATTTTAACTATTTTTATATTTTAGAGTTCCAGGGTGTGGGTCATGGGATTCCCCAAGATAGGGAAGGGGCTAGGACTGATCCTAACTGTGTGCCACACCCTCCACACACACCAAAACCTACTTGGGCATATCCTCCTATGGGTCTTGTGATTAATGATACATAGGAGGCGTTATTCGACTTGGAAGATACATTGTTTCAACATGGGATTGCTATCCAAGGAAATGTAGGCCAAGGGGTTGGCACTTCTGAGGCTGGTCCATCCCACACTCGGGATCCACATACTAGGTCTCCAGAATGTACTAGAGGTACAAATCACACTGGAAACACAGATGTTTCAGAGCATCATGTTATTCCACACCCTTTCATAGCATGTGGAGGCATATGCTATGAGCCATCTTCAGAGTTCCGGTACGATGGATTACTTTGATATGCAAGTAAAACTCATTCTTTTCATATTATATTTTGTTTTATATCACAATTTTAAATTGTTTCGTAATTTGTTTCTATTTAATTATCTAAGAAATTATGTGAACAAATATACAGGTGGTGTCCCATCACACCCCAAATTCGCATAGTCCGACAATTGTTATTGATAACATTGATGCAACGGTCAATGTTGCAGATGGTTTTGGTGCTTCAACATTAGATGTAAGAAATTTACTTTTTAATTTGTCATTGTTATTTACATATTTATAGTATAGATTGAAACATTCAATATGTCCTGATCCAGATACAATATGTTTTATGCAAGGTGGGTAGGACGAGTTTGTGGAATCCCAGCCAAGTTCGCCGCATGTAGAGGAAGATTCCCATACAAGGGTATTATTTTAATTATGTTTTTAATTATGCTTTTAATAATTCAACATCTATTATTTTAATTATTAGAATTTTTCTAATTTTATATTTATGTTTTGTTACTTATCATGATATCTATGCCAGCAGAATGACCTTTTTGATTGCGGACCCGCCTCTCCCCCCAGGTACATGTATGTTTCACTTTCTTTGAAAAAATCATTTTTCGTCCAACTTGTATGTCTCATTTTCTTTGTATTATATGAAATTGACATATGTTACTTTATGTAGACATCTATTGAACCAGTGGTACTTGAAGAGCACCAAATCGAGGTTGTTGGTGACCCACCTCTGCCCCCACCCCAAGTACATGTATGTTTCGCTTTTTTGAAAACATAATTTCCCGTCCATGTAGTATATGTATTTTTTTATTTGTATTTGCTGAAATTGACATATGCTAATTTATGCAGTCATCTAGTGAGCCAGTGGTGCTTGAAGAGCACCAAATATAGGTTGTTGGTGACCCACCTCCCCCCCTAGGTACATGTATGTTTCACTTTCTTTGAAAACAACATTTTGCGTCCATGTAGTATATATGTCTCATTTTTTTTTATCATCTGACATTTACATATATTAATTTGTGTAGGTTGCTAGTGAGGCAGTAGTGCTTGAAGAGCACCAAATCGATGTTGTTGGTGACCCACCTCTGACCCCCCACTAGGTATGTTTATGTATTGCTTTCTTTTAATTGTTCTTTTAATTATTCAACATGTACTTTTTTAATTATTTGAAATTGTATCTTTATCCTTTTGTACGTAGGAACATAATTTTGATTATGTTGTCCACTGAGCGGTCTTCTTCGCTAATGCATTTAGAAATCCTTTTATCCTATTGTCAGTTGTTCCACCCATTGGTTACATGCCTCTTCACGATCCCCAAGTATATTTGTATATTATTTATCTTTCTTATATTGTTATTTGTATATGGAAGTATATTTTTCCTTGTTGCCACCATTGATATGGTGACATTGACATATATATTATTTTATGCAGCTTGATAGTGAGCGAGTGGTGCTTGAATAGCACCCAATAGGGGTCGCCACTCACCCACCTCTCCCCCCCGCAAGGTACATGTATGTCTCCATTTCTTTGAAAAATTCATTATCCCTCCATGTAGTATAGTTTTATTTGTACATGCAAGTATGTTTTTCATGCACCCATCGATTTGTTGACATTGACATATATATATTTTTTATGCAACTTGATATTGAGAAAGTGGTGCTTGAAGAGCACCCCATCGGGGTCGCTGCTAGTGAGGAACCATCACTTTCACAACGAACCACAATAAATTACTCACGTACAGTAAGTAAACATGTTATATTGGTTTGGAATTTGAACAAATGTATATATAATTTTTTAGGTTAGTAAACTAACTTACAAATTTTGGTTTGTCTGCAGTCTCTGCAAATGAGATCTGTCCCTCTTGTTCAATGTTGGGGATCACCAATGAGCAGCCGAAAAAGAAAGATAGACTTCTCACAACACATTGACAATGGCATTGAAAGGGGGGTAAATAGAATTAATGTATAGAGGGGATACATACATGTAAGGTTTTGTTTGTATACACACAGATGTATAGTTTGGTCCACTATTTTGTATTATAACCATGTGGTATGCAAATTTTTAAAAAATATTTGTATGTATATAATATCAAGCAAGGTTCAAATTTATATATATGGTTGACTTGATTTTGGAACATGATATTTATATTAACATATCCTGCTAACTATTTGAATATTTCCAATACTTCAAGGAAGAATTTATGACTCATCCAACTAATATCAAGTAACCATTAAGGCATGGGAGATAATCACTAGACACCACATCATATGTTGTTTAGGAGATCCTATAAAGATAATAAAAATGTCATACAAAACCAAGACAAATGAATTGTATCTATGAAAATTAGAAAGATATATAACTTCAGAAATCCATCCTTAATGAAAGACCAAGATCATGGTTCAATTAACAACCCATGTAGGTCTATTATCAACTTTTTAACATCATAACCATACCATAGACTACCTAAATTACATACAGTAACATCATAACATTAACATCATATCATCATAACACTAACATCATAACATCATAGCCATACCACTAACATCATACATGTGTTTCTACTTCTAAGTCATGCATGCATGTGAACTTCCACTCATGATCCATGTTCAACCCTATTGATTTTGTTTCATGTATCTAAACCTAAAGAGTTCATTAAACTCTATTTATATTATAACCATACCATAAACTACCTAAATTCCATACACTAACATCATAACAGCATAACTATAACATCATATCATCATAGCCATACCACTAACATCATAACCTAATACATGTGTTTCTACTTCTAAGTCATGCATGCATGTAAACATCCACTTGCGATCCATGTTCAACCCTATTAATTTTGTGTCATGTATTTAAAGCTAAAGAGTTCATGGAACCCTAGTTATATCATAACCATACCATAAACTACCTAAATTCCATACACTAACATCATAACACTAAAATCATAACATCATAACACTAACATCATAACATCATAGCCATACCACTAACATCATAACATACCATACAATACCATACCATACTAACATTATACCATACACTAGCATAATAAAAGAGTAACCATACCATGTACGGCATCCTAGACTACCCTAGAACCTTACCTGCCATCTTTACCTCAAACTACAAATTATGAGTTTAAATAATTTATTTATTGTTGCTATTTAAACAAAATCTGAATTTTGTTAAAATGATTACTTCTTATTATGAAGGTGCATTATTTGGACATAAAGGGTAAATCATAAGTCCATCGAATATCATACATTGGTGCTTGAAACTTGCTACAAAACATAAGTCCATTTTGCTTGTTATTCATGTACATGTGTTTATACTTCTAAGTCATTCATGCATGTGAACTTTCACTTGTGATCCATGTTCAACCCTATTCATTTTGTTTCATGTATGTGCATAGTCTAGGTATATGGCCTTTTAGTTTCTACTTAAACGATACTAACCAATCTATATTGATATTCAAACCTAAAGAGGTCATAAAACCCCAGTTCCATCTCATAACTCCTCAACCCTAGTTATAGCATGCAATTTCTAGTTCATGAAACCCTAGTTGGTTTTCAATTTGTACATGTACATGTGTTTCTACATCAATCTCATAAATTGTAAAGAGGTCATAAAACCCTATTTCCATCTCATAACTTGTAAATAGGTCATAAAACCAATATAATGATATAAACCTAAAGAGGTCATATAAAACTTAGTCCATTTTGTTTGTTATTCATGTGCATGTGTTTATACTTATAAGTCATGCATGCATGTGAACTTCCACTTGTGATCCATGTTCAACCCTATTCATTTTGTTTCATGAATGTGCATAGCCTAGGTATATGGCCTTTTGGTTTCTACTTAAATGATACTAACCAATCTAATTTTATCTTCAAACCTAAAGAGGCCATAAAACCCTAGTTCTGTCTGATAACTTCTCAACCCTAGTTATAGCATGCAATTTGTAGTTCATGAAACCCTAGTTGGTTTTCAATTTGTACATGTACATGTGTTTCTACTTCCATATCATAACTTGTAAACAGGTCACAAAACCCTAGTTCCTTCTCATAACTTGTAAATATATTATAAAACCAATATAATGATATAAACCTTAATCCATTTTGCTTGTTATTCATGTGCATGTGTTTCAAATTCTAAGTCATACATGCATTTGAACTTCCACTTGTGATTCATGTTCAACCCTATTCATTTTTTTTCATGTAGGTGCATAGCCTAGGTATATGGCCTTTTGGTTTCTACTTAAAGGATACTAACCAATCTAATTTGATCTTCAAACATAAAGAGGTAATAAAAACCTAGTTTGTAGTTCCATGTCTCAATTTGTGAACCCTAGTTTTATTATGCTGGTTATCGGCTTATAATTTAATATGAGAATAATATATCCTATGAACCCTACCAAAACATGCACGGTCAAGGGTTTTGCAGAGTTGACCCACCAATGCTAGAGTTTCATTGAAGGAAACTCAACAAAACCCTAGTTTATGGAATCAAGGCACAATGAAGTTACTGGGCCCTAAAAACACGAGGGAGAGGGCCACCTAGAGGTAATCACATGCCAAGAGACCAATGGAGTCGGAAATTCTTCAATTTGACGTTCAATTTCTGAGTTATGTCTAGTTTAAATCTACATGAAAATGTCGCTCATGGACACTTGGTGACTTTCGGTCCAGGAGAGAGAAACAAGAAATGAAGCAGCAAAATTGCATGTCGTTGGCTTCTGCAAGTATGTATGGGAAAGGTTAATATGGACACCCTATCAACACAATAACGATCGAGGGTTTTCATGTGTTGTCCCACCAATGCTATAGTTGCATTGAAGGAAATTGAGAAAAACCCTAGTTTACGAAATCAATGCACATTGAAGTCACTGGACCTTTAAAACATGAGGGAGAGGGACACCTAGAGGTAATCGTATGTCAGGAAACCAATGAAGTCTATGTTTCATTGATTCGACCTCCATTTTCTGAGTTATTCTGAGTTGAAAGTCGCATGAAAATTTTTGTTCAAGGACACTTGGTGACTTTCAGTCCAGGAGCGAAAAACCAAACCTAGTAGCAAAATTGCATGGCATTGGCTCTTGCAAGTATGTATGGGCAAATCCAATATGGGAACCCTACCAACACAGGCACGATCAAGGGTTTTTCATAGTTGAACCACCAGTGCAAAAGGTGCAAGAGTTGACCCAACAATGTAATTAAATGTATATTAATATAAAAACATAAAAAAAGTAAATTTCAACAACTCGAGAGCATGTCATTTTCTGATTTCTATTTGTTGGTGTCTAAAGACAATGGTTTGTTATTGGCTCCTCCAATGTGCCATATATGGTGTTTGTATCCTAGGAACATGAAAGGATAAACATTAGTACTCTCATATAAAAATAAAGAGAACCCACTAAAAATGTGCAAACATGATTTATAGATAACTCACCTAAGGTTGTACGATCGTGTTTATATTGTCCAGTATCCTTTGAATAATATTATGTCTATGAATGATATCCATCTATCACAAGTTTATTACAGTGGGAATAAACTAAGGCTAAATAATTGAAATTGTCCTTCAGCATGCACTTTAAATGTTAAATAACGCACCTGGAAATCTAGCCACATTAGACAATCTAGTAGCACCTGACAATGCACTCTGTCGAGTAGGCCATCTGAATCATCTCTTCTTCCGATGGTGTCCATCAATATTTCATGCTATATATGAGGTAGAAAGCATCATACAAGTGACCTATTTTTGTTCGAAAGTGTTCTCAGCTTGATTTTTATACCAAATACTAGGTTGTTGAAGTGGTATACAATAGCTCCTGGTCTATAATCCTGATATACATACCCACCCTTCCTTTTCTGTTGTGCTGCTAGTGTCAAGTATTACCCTTTTATAATCATCAAGCCAGTTGGGAATTCGATATTTTCATCATCTGTAACAGGTTCAAGAATAGTTTATTTCCCCTCTAAGAAATGTGCCAACCAATAGTTAGAACCCCATTCATTATTTTTTGGGGAAACCACTGCATATATATGACTTGTGAAAGGAAATAGTTCAAGTTAAAAATACATAAATTAAATTTCTAATTTAGGTACTACTAATTTAGTTTTTTGTATTTGCTTATACGAGATCCGATATGTGATCATGGTCTGTAGAAATGTGTGTTTGGTCATTTTCCAAATGGTCTATTTAATTAATCCCCTTGAAATCGGTGCCAAGTGTCACTCGATCCCATGTATCAACTGTATATGTATACTTACAATCATCCCATTCATGGATGCTACAGGAACTGCAAAAGCAAGACTTCAATCATGTCCAAATTTGAAGGGCCGAGCTGTCTGAGCTTCTAATGGAATGAAACTATTGAGTTTCATGCACTATGTTCACCTGATGTGTTTGGGATCGGTCCACATTTGTCACCTCCCAGAATATTCTCTGCACTAGTTGTTTCCTTGTTTCTTGTTCTCCCATGAAAGATGCACACCATTTCACTATAGATGCAGCATCTCGAAGGGAAGTTTTTATGCATGCACCAAAACCATCGTGCTCTCCTTTTCCATGACCAGTTTCAAAGTAGTTCCATATATGTGGCACCTTGTATTTTATGTGCAACAAACACAACCATTGAAATACACATGCATTCTTGAACTGTCCAGCACAACCATATGACCAAATGAAATGACGATAAAATGGTGTATCCATAGCTATCACATGATAATAAAATAATTTAAAGCAATTGTTCACGTAATGGATGTCATGGGTATGGTCGTCACTTACATAGAAATTACTTTCTTTCAGTATCACAAATTTCTCTTCATTGCTATCTGAACCATGTCGATACATGATATGGACCATTATTCTCACATACTCTGAGTGATAGTATTGAATTTGTATTTCATTTTGTGGTTGTAGGGTGTAATTTTCCACAAAGTCAACCACTAATAGTATTTTTCCCGGAGGGAAGTTGTCCCGACATATTTTGAATTGCTCATCTTGCCACCGTGCCATATCGACATGTTGAATGTAGTGTTGGATATTTCCATGAAAATCTGAAATAAAATTACATACTTGCACCTGGTGTAAAAAAATAAACAGTGTTATAAAACAACATAAAAATATGTACATGTAGTCACCAACTTAATGTACATGAAGTCACCAATTTAATATTTCTACTTTCTTTCCCATCATGTAGTTGATATTTCTCATACTGATAGTTCTACTTCTCGACAATTGCATTCTTGAATGCTTGATCTTCACTCTCATGGATGCGATCAAACCATAATGATAGCCCTCCACAATTGTTGCAATAACCCTCTACACATTGTTTTAAGTAATGTGTCTTCGGATCTTGCCTCAAACACATCATGCTATGGATGAAATCTCTGGATGACATTGGAGGTACTATATTTGAGCATTCATGCACAGGGTTAGGATGAAAAAAATGATGTATATGTGAAAATGTATGATAATATAGATCAAACTCTATTTGGTATCTACAACAACAAGTGTTCCGGATGGTATTGATTCTAACAAACCAAGGCTTGTATTTTTCAAAAGATATTTGCCTGAGCCTTAGCTCTACATGGGAAAATTTAAACATCTCGAACAATTGAGTTTGTTTCATGTCAAGATAATGTTTAACATGAGGTTCATTGTTCATAGAACCCCTACTGTGGTTTAACACATCCTTTGTGTTAGAATAAGGTCTAGTGTTATCGTGCCAAAACATGTTCACTAGTCCCTTCACTGCTTCAACTAACTTCATGTATTTGCGAGGAAACCTACCACTAAATTCCCATAATGCTTCCCTTTGTCCCTATACATCAAGGTTGTCTCTTCTTACTGAATATTATTTAAGTGTATTTGGATTTAAAGGAATAATTTGTGATTGGCATTTAAGTAAACGACGATGTCTTATGGATCTACATACAATTGATTCAACCAATACGCGTTGAGCCACATTACAATCCTATGAACGAGTTTTTTACTAATCAATGTGAATGCAGCAACAAGAGATTTAAAATGTGATTACTTGATTCAATATTATTCAATGTTCTTATGCCTAACTTTCTTCTAATAGTTGCCATATTTCTAGATCTAGATTTAAGCAAAGCTAAAAACAATTGGAACTTACCAGCTTTGGATTTCTTATCAAAATAGTTTTTCATTATTTGAAAACAATGAAAAAGGATAGTGCGTTTAGCCACCTTACCTTCCATGGAAGTCAATTCCCTCTCGTCCACTTGTGTGCATTTGAGGAGTTCTATTTTGTTTTTATGCGAGATTTCTTGCCATTTGAAATGCTAGAGTGATGTTTACATCCACTGCAAGATGACAACTTCGATTAGGAGATTGAACCACCTGACATGGTTGTGTGGAGTCACATTTGCATTGGGAGTAACATAATTATTGAAATCTTCACAAGATTGTCTGTTTAATAATAGACCAACAATATCATATCCCCTATAACCAACTTTCTTTAATCTTGCATTATCTTCCTTAGCCTCTACGTCAGGTATCTGTTGAGCGAGAATGGGAACTATTTGCTCATCCAATGAATGCTGATGATTTCATGAATCTTCCCTCTTCTTTTATTTTTTTATTTTCAACTTATTCCGATGTAAGCACCTTCCTCACTAACTTTCAACCTCTATTACGTAAATTCCCCATTGAAATCCACCCAAACTTATACAAAACCAATCGATTTGTGTAAGAAATGATTAAATTGCAAGTTGAACAGTTCTATGTCCATAGGTTCAAAATAATTATGTCTTTTGCTATAGTAAACTTGGCTCGTAGCACATAACCCAACATTTTTTATATAACACATATCACATATGTGATATAATGCATGTCTGTTTTATCGCATATGCGATATGGATACACTTCTTCTTATTTAACAGGCAATTTGTATTATGTGATCGCTAAATCACATATGTGATTTAGTGCATATCAAATATTTAAACTTGGTAACCTTATAATGGAACCCATACCAATGGTTAAGACCTCTAGACCTATCCTTGAACCATCGTAGTGTCTTCAGAACTATCTCTTGTCTGGAAATATTCATAATGGTTCCTATATGACCATGGTCAACGCGTCCTAAACAATATTCAATGCATAAAATAGTATAATGGCACATATATCCCATATTAAGGATAAATATCCCCTTTCAATGGAATATGTAGTGGTTTAAGACCTGTTTCTATTACGCAATTGTCCCATTACCATGGTTAAGACCCTGAGACCCATCCTTAGTGCATAAAACCTCATAATGACACCCATATCCCACTAAAGGCAAAATATTCTATCTATAAGGAATATGTGTTGATTTACGGACTTATTGTCATCTCTTCCATGACTATAGTCAATGTCCAAAGACCCATCCTTCCCATTCAAAAACCTATAATGGAACCCTTATCCCATTTTAATATCATTTAGACTCTGAATATTCCATCCAGATGGTCTATGGGGTGGCTCATTTCCTAACATTACATTGGTTAAGAGGGGGAGGGGGGGATTCAAAGGAGGGAGAGGAAGGTTTAGAGGGAATCATGGGAGGGAGGGATGGGTAGGGGACATATATGGGGTGGATGAAGGGAGGATAAATATAAGGAGAAGGGAGGGATGGGTAGTGGAAAGATATGAGGGGGTGATGGAGGGAGGACAAATATAAAGGGAAGGGATTGGTGGGAAGGGGAATAAATAAAAGTGGGAGGGAGGGACCTGGGGTATTAGACATTTTAAAGGGATGAAACCTCTACTTTAGGCCCTAAATGAAGCTTCTATGCATCTAGTACCACCAATAAAAACTTAAACCACCATATGTTAACTCTTAAGGCCATTCTTATATTTGTGTGTGGGAATTGGCACCATTAGGTTGTTTTAATCACTAATGATGGGTTTAGAGACCTTAGACATGGTTGAGTGATTGGGAAAATCAGGTCATACACACTAAAGGAAGCTTATAGGTATCTAGAGGAAAGAATATTGTATCAAGCCACCACACATGACCTCTCCAGGGGGTCTATGGCCTTAGATTAGGGATATCCAATTGATTGGTCATTTTGTTTACAATATTTATGGGTATCGGGGCCATATGCATGGAAATTGGAGGAAACCCAGGAATTGGTCCCTAAATGAATCCCTTAGTCATTGAAGGTCAATAAGGACACTTCAAACTACCATAGAGGACCTATTGATGGTATCCCTACCCAAAAACGAGGGATAATCATGCCATCGATAGGTTTTAAATATTAGAAATGGTTCTCAAGGCCTTACACATGGTTGATGAAGTAAACCAAAGCCTTAGTAGATAAAGGAATATTGTATCCATCCAAGGCCTAAAAGGATACCTCAAATCATCTCACATGATTTACAAGAACTAGGTATGGGTCGTGTGGCCTTTGACGTTGTTGGGGAAGTAAACATTGGGATTGTACTCTAAAAATAACTTCTAGGAATCCATGACCATGAAAAACACCTCAAATTACCAGCCATGACCTCTTGAAGTTACCCTTTCCTTAGAGTGGTGAAATGGATGTCATTAGAAGGTTTTGGACAGTAGATATGAATCCATGGGCATTGGACATTGTTAAGGTAGGAAGCCTAGACTTTGTACCATAAAGAAAACTTCCTAAAATATAGTTTTAAGAATGAAATTTGATCCACCATACATGACCTCATGAGCATATCCTAGACATAGTTCTGGGAGAAACACTAAGTCATTCTTGAGCACGATGTATACGTCATGGAGCCTCAACATAGTCGAGAGATGAAACCTTAGACTTAGGCCCTAAAAGATAATTATGTGTGTCCATAGACAAAAATAATGCTTCAAAACGACATAAATGATCTCACAATCCTTATCCTCATAGTGGATGTGTTGTTACCATTAGGAATAACTTAAAGCTAGATATGAGTTTTGAGCCTTAGAGAAAGGTTAGGAAATAAAAAATCAATCCTTATGTGGAAAAATATTCTTCTATTTCATAAGCACCATGAACAAGTGCCATGAACAAGCGCCATGGACAAGCGCCTTGAACCTCCTATAATCTGACCTCATTATCCACAATCATTCACAAATTTTAGGCTAAGCGTCGTCCTTTTGCTGCACTAAACCACTTTGGAGTGGCCAATAATTACAATGATATTTTCTTTTTAGATGGGGTTTCTCCCAAAGTCTATCCACTAACTTGGTATTTACTCTTTTTTACTCTCGTACCAAGCTAGTTAAGCAAAAACGCATATGCGTTATAACGCATATGCAATATGAATCACATATGTGATATATCGCATATGCGATATGAATAATGCTAAAAACATATGCATGTTTTTAAAATTTAAAAACTCGGCAGGAATAAGGTTTGGCATTATGTTCGGAAATAGCTTCGGACTACTGAACCTATTGGCTAGGACAAATAAACCAGGGTTGTTTCCTGTCTTTTAGAACTCTATCAATATGCTCGGTTTCGATGTTGTGTTTTGAAAAACATAATATTTTTTATCAAAATTTAGAATATTGTAGAGTACGATCTTACGATTCTGAATATGTACTTCAAATGCATTTTTTAATTTTTTATTATTATTTTTCTAAATGACATACTTTATTTTTCGAAAATACATACATCGAAGGATTTTTAGATAACTTTTGATTTCCTTCACCATTTCCCAAGAAAACTATATGGTGCACCAGAAGAGAGCAAGCTCTACTATCTTATATATATAAATCAAGGATTTCATTAATTTTTGCCTCTAAAGTGTTGCACCCGCACAGAACGTTTTCATTTCAAGATTTTTTGACTTGAATAATTAATAATAAAAAAATAATTCATGGAAAATTATGAATAAATAGTGTTGCACTAGGCCCATATGTCCTTTATATGTCTGCAATATTTTATTCAAAATTGACATCATTTACCTCATATATTGCTGCACCCGCACAAACATATAAGTTATGATGTGCTAAAAATTTGAAAACTAATTTTATAATCATTTACACACATTTTTTCTTCATAAATTTTATATATTATGAAAGATGATTCTATTACCTATATTTTGTATTTTTACTTCATCTTCAAATACGTTAGGGAACACTAGTGCAAAATGAGAGATTAGTGACCAAGAGACCAAAAATTTTGGTCACCACAATTTTTTTCAAGGGATAAATGACCAAAATTGATAAATTTAAGTGGGCTAACTAAAAAAGACCAAGATAAATGACCAATTTTGGTCACATGATAAAACTAAACTAAAAAAGACCAAGATAAATGATCAAATTTGGTCACCGAGTATCTAGAAAAAAATGACCACATAACAATTGGTCATTTATTTGGTCATTTTTAGTTGTGGATCAGTTCGGCAATGAAAAATTACAATTTTGACAATGTTGTAGATTTTTCTAAATTCTAAGACTACAAATGGATTCATAGACCCCCTAGAACTTAGTAAATTGCAGAGCCTCACGTGTTACAACTCCACTGTTAACACCAAATTAACTATGACAATGTCTTAAATGGTAAATTAACTATGACAATGTCCTAACGGTAAGCTATTACTTATATATTTGAAAATAACTATACAAATATACATTTGTTTTTAAATATTTTATTTATAAATAATATTAATTATTAAACTATTTACATTATAAATTAAAAAAATGTTACTAAGTATTTTTTATTATGCACTAATAATACATATAAAATTTTAAAAAAATATACCAAGTAATTTTTTATTATATACTATTAATATATATAAAAATTTAAGTTAAATAAATACAAATATGATAGAATTCAAGTTAAACAAATACAAATTTCATTCTATCATGTTAGTGTAGTTTTACAATTTGGGTTTTGGCGCCAACTTGAAGTGGTGGGTGCCAATGTAGAAAAATCTTACATTTCACTCAAGCTGAAGCCCAAGGTGACCCTGTTCAAGGATTTTCAATCTATGGTCATTTTTCCCTGTGTTCTTCCCTTCCCTCCGCACGACATTTTGGTGATTACCAGGATGCGACTGCAATGCAATGAAATATTCATTTCATCTCAAATCTTCAGGAATGAGTCCAATTCAAGGGTTTCTGCAATGGAAATCAGGAAGGAGTCCAATTCAAGGGTTTCTGCAATGGAAATCAGGAAGGAGTCCAATTCAATGGTTTCTGCAATGGAAATCATGGTATGTTTGATGGGGTTCTTTCCCTTTTGTTCAGCTGAAAGCCGACATTCAGAGATTTGGAGCAGTCCGCCATTTTGATTTGGAGCAGTCCGCCATAGATTTGGGTATTTGTTAGTCCTATATCTCTCTCTCATATATATATGCAAACAACACATAATAATTTCCATATGGGAACACAAGCCATGAAGATCCATTGTTAGATCGGAACCCAAGTGATTTCAGGGGCGAAGATCGGCCATGGCAGGAGCCAACGATGCCAATTGGCAGCTCTTTCAATTTCTCAATCAGCTCCTCAACCAGGTAATATACGCAATGTTTATGTTCATGTTCATGGCTGCGAGATTGTTAATTTGACAAATTTATGCTTCTTTCTGCGCTAGTTTACTATACAATATAGGAAGGTAGATGCCACAGGGTTTTGGAAGGATAAGATGATACCAACTAATCGTGTCTGCAAATAAAAGCACGCGGTTTTTATCCAGGATCTGTTACATGTTTAGAAATAAGTGAATTCATGGGCTTTGTATTTCTTAGGGTTGTTTTGTGTGACCTCATTCTCATATTAACCTCATAAAATACGTCTTGGCTGCCAATGGGGCATTGGTTCACTGGCGAGATCAAGGGAGGGTTAAATCCATCAACAAAGTTCCCACAATGTCTGTGATTTGGTCACCACATATAGCTTGAGATTCATAGGGAAGAGGTCCTATTATGCAAACCAAGTTCCCACAATGTCTGTGATTTGGTCACCACATATAGCTTGGGATTCATAGGGAATTTGTCGTATTATGCAAATTTGGTGGAATAGAATACCCTTCCAAGTTGGCAAGTTTGTCCAACGAAGTATGATATTTGCAGTGGAGCCTCATCGGGCATGTTTTTTGGAAACACTTTCAATAAAAAAACAAGTCTCGTCAGTTTAAAGCAACTCAAGGGTTACTTCCTGACACAAGGTTATAATTCTAGCTC
>LPNX011049673.1:59576-70376 GCA_001517045.1 Pseudotsuga menziesii
AGCAAGATAAATAATTTGCTTCATTGTTTTTCTAATTTACAGTTCATTGTTTTTCTATTTTACAAGTGATTATTTTTTATTGGATTTTGTAGGAGTGAGCTTAACTTATAAGTGGGCCATTGAGTATGAAGAGATCGCTACTGAGGATTTGCCATTCCGTATGAAGAGCCTGATGTTGAGGCTTTCAAGCTGCTAAGTGTGGTTTTGAAGCTGCTGACGTGGGATTTAAGTATGGTTTAGAAGCTGTTGATGTGGGATCTAAGTATGGTTTTGCAACCAAGTGCAAGTATGATGGTTTAGCCATTGTAATATTTTGAAAAGTGATGGCTTTCCCATAAAGTTATATGGAAATTAATATGTGTTTTTGAGAAAACTCATATTTATTGTAATACTTTTGACATTTCATATAATATAATTTGTGGTTTAAAACCTATATATATGGCTGTACTTTATATTATGTATCAATGTTGTAATTATTAACTAATTAATGTGACATTACATGATTTACATGTGTATTAGATTTTATTTACAAGTGTTGTAATTAATTATAATGTGACTACATAATTCGCATGTGTATTAGATGAGAATAAATGTATGATTTTTTTTTTTAATTTAAACATAATATCATATTAAAAATTTATATTGATTAATAATGGACACCATTCAAGCTACTAAAATATAATGACCATACATAAAGCGACTAAAAATTGACTAAATTAGTGACCAATAAATGAGATTAAAGACCAAAATTTGCAAATAAAATGACCAATAATTGAGAGATACGCGACCAAACAATGAGATACAAATGAACAGAAAAATGACCAAAATTCACATATCAATGACCAAAAATCAGTTTTGATGGCTAATTTATGGTCTTTTATTACGCGACCAAATTTGGTCATATTCTAGCTTGTCATGTGGTCATTAATTTAATCACAAATGTGGTCATATATTTGGTCATTGATTCAAATATATGACCAAATTAATGACTAAATATATGACCAAATTAATGACCAACCGACAAGCTATAAATGACCAAAATAAAAATGACCAATTTTGGTCATGTAATAAAAGACAGCAAATTAGCCACCAGCGATCGCCAAACCAAAAGTGGTCATTGATATGCGTATTTTGGTCATTTTTTTGGTCACTAATCTCTCATTTTCCACTAGTGGAAGTAACCCTAATTCTCACCTAAAGGCAGAGGGTCCAGGCTTTTCCAGTATTATGTGGCATCTAAACTGTCTTTCAAGGATTCCATGATTGTGCATCAGCCCTCTACAGTTAACGATATAGCCAGAAACTTACCTAGGATAAATGATGTTTTGGATAACAGGCAAGAAGATCATCAATCTACTATGGTGGAAGTGGAAGGTAAAATATCGAATACATATGTTTCTATACTTATTGATTGAGGTGCTAGTTTAATTTACATTTCAGGAAGAGTACTTTAAAAATGTAAATTAAGTAAAGAAAAGCAAAATAATGCATGGTTAGTCCAATTAGCAACAAGAATGAAAAGGAAAGTCAGTGAGATAGTTAAACATTGCAGAATAAATTTCAGTGGTATGAGTACTACTGTAAAATTGAATGTATTTCCATTTAGTTCATATGATATCTTGATAGGTTTGGATTGGTTATGTAATGTCCCCGAAAATTGAAAATAAATTTTTTTATTAGGCTAGTCAAAACTACATATGTTGGACATTAATTGAACTTTGAAGAATGTGTCATACTCTGTTTGTACTGTTGTATTGTCATAAGTTGTTCTTACATATTACTTCCATAATTCTCAATGTGGTTATTATTATGTTACTTATGTTGTCATGATGTTGATTATTGTTTGTACTATGGTTAAGCATTGGTTTGTAAGTTAGATATTTGTTTACATACTTCATTGTTTAAAGCATGTTCTTACTATCGTATACATGATTCTAACTTGACTTTGTTAATGGATAAAGGGGTGGAGTGGCGGGACTAGTTTCCCTTCTAGCCACCTGATATGTCATAGTTTCTACTTGTCACAACAAGCTTGCTTAATTCTGTCGAACTAATGCATTCTTGTCCCATTTGTGTGCAGGTATACTTTGTGACGGAAAACTTGTTTATAAACCTTAACAGAAAGTGTGTATCGTTTGGTCACTAGCGCTTGCATTTGCTGCTCTATCCTAGTGACATTATACTGATTGTTATTGTTATAATTACGTAATTTATGATAGTGACAGGGTCACTACTGCACTTATTACTTGCATGACATAGACTTTTTATTTATGTGACTCTTCTTTACCATGGTGTAAATGCTTACAGCTCGATTATTCCCTATCATATTCTTACTATATGGTTTTAAATAGTTGGAAAGTAATACATTTGTAAAACCCTTGGTTCTAAAAATTTCCATGGAATACTTCATATGCCATGGACTTAGGGCTTAAATCCTAATTTATTTGATGCATGAACAGGTTTATGCAAATTGCAAAGGTTTGGGACAACGTTTAATATCGTGACCAGAACTATGGATTTGTGGGTGTTTATAAATGATATTGGAGGCCAAGGTGGTGACATAAATGTGCCTTGGGAAAAGTTGCAACCCAAATTAGGGCTTGGTCAGTCATTAGTTTGGCTCATTCACGTCTTTGCTGCTTGTGATCTGCTCCTACATGGTGAAAAGAGGCGAAATGACAATGCTTTGACATGTATGATGGATGTTCTGGTTTCAAACCATAATTTGCTTCTTTGGTTTGAATATTTTTATACTTCTCACATCGTGGTTTCTATATATGGTTGCAGGTTACAGGGTGTGGAAAAAATAGGCGTAGTTAATAGCTTATAGGAAAGGCCGTGGTAAAATCCATACCCCTTCAGTAAGCCTATTGTACAATTATTTACTTGTCCCCTCTTGGATTTGTGGTTATGACTGAGTTGTCACTCGTCATTGGTTGGATTTGCTTGGGTCTAGTTTCTTATGGATGCGTTTTCAGTTGGGGTTCAACTTTAACTTAAATGAGCTCCTCGTTTTGAAAAGTGACATGATTGGGGTTTTGTTTGTTGGGGTTTCATTTTCCTTCAGTCCTAAGATTGAAATGTAATGGGATTTAGTAATGGGTGCTCTATGCAGTGAATAGGTCTTGGGTAACTCCTCGACAGGCTCTATGTATTTTGTAAATAATGTTTTAGTTATGATACTAGAAATGGGCAGTACCATTGCTTGCAATGGTGCAAGGCTGGAAGTAAATGAATGTGTAAACTCTTTAATGATCTTATAAAGACTGTGTTTAAATATACATACTGCATCATTTTCTATGGTTATTATTTCATGGACAGTGTGGATTCACATTCGTTGTTTGCGTCAGTTGTAGGGATGAAACATGTGACAACGTTATGGCTTTGGGGCTATGACATATGGCATTGGCGTTTCCAGCCATTGTAGTTGCAATAGTATATTACTTTTTATGATATGATATGGGTGTTTTCTGTGGTGTAACCATGCGACTTTCAGTCGTCACTGTTGGTAAATGTAGACAGGGTTGTATGATTTGGAAATGTTTATTACTATAATGAGTTAGATATGTAAAAGTTCGAGGGCCAATAGATTACCATGTGTATATTAAAATGGTTCTTTCGGCATTTGTTGATAGAGTTTGTATTTTGTTTACAACCTACATATAACAAATATAGCATGGCTTTGTAAATTATTAATAGACCGTACAAGATTTGATCCTGGGTCGTTTACTATGATGAGGGTTTAATTTATATGGATACGATTTGGGCATTAATGCCAACAGGAATCGATCCCGTGACCTCTGTGAAATTATGTTTGTTTTAAATGAATACTGTAATGATATGATGTTTGTTTTTAAATGATTACTGTAATGATATTATGTTGGTTTTTAAATGTTTTCTGTAAATGATATTATGTTAGATTTTATTTATGTAGGGACTTTTGTTTATGGCATGTGATTTATAATAGGATTCGTAGATATTTAAGGGTTTGAATTGTGATATTTGCAATGAATTATTTTTGTGTATAGTTGGTTTACTATATTATGAAATCGTGGATGTAGTTGATAGTAATAAATTGTGAACCATTAGATGGTCTCGATACTTGGTCTGTAGCTTTGATTTATGATAATATTTGTTTTAAAGAATAAAGATAATGTTTATATAGACCGGAGGTTTATGTTGATTTTTATCTTAGCTTTATTACTTGAAGTTATTATTATTCTTATATGTAGAATATTGGGCTTATAATATTGTTTAAAATGGGTTAGGGTTCTGTTTACACATGGTATTAGTTAACTATATTTTATAGTTATGTTTTTGTTTAAAGCTTAATCTGAAATAGTCTTTTACTTCTACACATAGCTCTGCTAGCAATATGAAATCTTCCAGTAGAGTACATAGGCAAATAAACACACATGCCCTACTAGGATAGTTCCTAGGTCTTAGGAACCCAAGTTTAAGTTGTAAATGAAAATACAGAAATAAAACTGACGGAACAAAACCCTTGATAATTCTTATACAGGAATTAAATTATAGCCTAGTGTTTATAATGGAAATGTAAACCCTAAAAGAATTTGACACAAAAACAAAGACACATAGGGTTATAAAATATAAAAAAAATGTTTGCATAATCTAGCTAATACTTATTCTAGATAATGAAATAGGCAGTCAAGAACCTCATTCCTGAAAAGTGAAGCTCTTCTAATGGCTGAAACCTGCACACTCAATTACCTAGAATTAACAATTCATGGGAAGATCTGACCTCTGTATAGATGAATAAATCACTTTGGATCTACCATGTTCCACCCAACCATGACCCGTTCCTAGTTTTAATCCGGATCCTCCTGAGCTGGTTCCAACATGCATGTCGATTAGATCTCCTAAGGTAAGGCTGCTCTAACTGGTATATCGGGTCTGGATCATTTCTCCATTTTCCTCTTAGGAAAATGTTCTCCAAGAACTCTCTTTAGAATAATAAGGAAGAACAATGACCCCAAAAATATTGAAGAGATCCCCAAGCCTCTCTTTGGCTTGGGAAATTCTAGGCAGACTTTTTAGTCAAAGGGGTAGTTAAATTAAGAATCATTTGATTTCCTGATTTATCCCTTTTTATTTAATTTAGGTACTTTTAATATTTTAAACTTAGGAGCTTTTAAATAGTTCCTAATTGAGATTTTGTAGGTATTATAATATTTAATTCTCTGTTAGTAATAATAATAATAGATGGAAATTTTCCTTCTTTCTTACATTATTAATATTATTACTATGTGTACTCTTTATACATACTCTGTATAAAATATATAATAATATATTATTTGTTAACATTTGTCTTAAGGTATCATATGTTTTGATCCCTAAACTTATGACACTTTCTTCATTAAGGTCATCATGTAGATGGTTAGGTCTACTAGGATAGGAAACTCTAAGCATCCTTGCTTTTGGATTCCCTCGTATAACATGGTAGTTCTTCATTATTTGATGAGAATAAAGAAATTCGAAATTTCATTTAACCACTTATAAATAGTCAGATGAGATCAATATTTTTCTCGAGTCGTTTTCACCCGGGAATAATTAATTCTCTTCAATAACTCCTAGCACTTACCAGATCCCATACTCAATGCTAAAAACAGTGGGTTACAAACTTAGTGTAATTCCAGAGCTCTTCTCCCAACACTAATCTAAGGATGTACTTGTAGGATACACCTAGGGATACAATGGCCAAGGATCCGATGTTCCAGAGCTTATGCTCAACATCAACATGGAAGGCTCTAGGTCTTATGCCCAACACTTCCGAATTATATTTTCATGTGTTCCAGAGCTTCACGCTCAACACAAATATAAGTACTCATGTGCTCCAGAGCTTCTTTCTCAACAAAAAACATCAATTCACCCATGTGCTCCAGATATTCTCGCTCAACAAAAAACATCTCATCAATCATGTGCTTCAAGGTCCATGCACAACACAAGAACACACACACACACACACACACACACACACACACACACACACACACACACACACACACACACATATATAACAAATCAAACAAATCATCATGTTCATATGCAATGTGGTCTTTGACTAAGTATATAAAAATAAAACATCAAGGTAACATCATAATCAATGGGGCTCATGGCCATATGTGTTAGGTCCAAAATTTGGGATATTACATCCCTACTCGCTTAGAACAACACCGTCCCTGGTGTTCTAGGGACTTAGAATGAAATCATGAAACAAGGAGAGGTAATCCTTCCTCATGGTGGGTTCATTCTCCCAAGTAGCCTCATCAGCTTCGAAGTGATTCCATTCCACTTTAAACTAGACTACAGTATGGTTCCTGAGTTGCACCTCTCTCTTGTCCAATATATGAAGAGGTTCAGGGGAAAACTCCCCTTAGGGTTCCACCTATAATAAGGACCAATCAATCACATGTTTAGTATCATAAACATATTTATTTAATAATGATGCATGGAAAACATTATGGACTCTTACATGAGCAGGTAGCACTAGTTCATATGCCATTGGACCTCTCTTGGCTAGTATTTCAAAGAGTCCACAAAACCTTTGTGCTAACTTACTGCACTTTCCCAATCTCAAGGAGCTCCATTTTTCTTTTACATTCAAGTAGAGATGGTCACCTATTTTATAATATTTTTCTTTTCTTTTCTTATCCGCATAGCTTTTATGGCGGTCTTGTGCATACTTAAGGTTCACCTAGACCTTGGTAACCAACTGTTCCAAATCCTTTAATAAATCGGTCCCTAGCATGAGCCGATCGACCAGGATATCCCAAGTAACCGGTGTTCTAAACTTCCATCCAAAGAGTGCTTCAAAGAGAGTCATCTTGGATGAAGTCTGGTAACCGTTGTGATACACAAACTCTGTGAGATGCAGGTGGTCTTCCCACTTGGTGGGGTTGTTCATGACATACATCCTAAGCATTTCCTCAACAATCTGGTTTACCCTTTCTGTCTGCCTATCTGTCTGCGGGTAATAAATTTCAACAACGACTCTAATATGGAGAATAAATATCTTGAAAAGTTTTTGGTAAACTTTGTATATCGATCCGAGATTATTACCTTGGGTATCCCGTGCAATCTAAATATCTCCTTCAAGAATATTTTGGCAATTTGTACTTCCTTGTAGATCGACTTCACTAGAATGAAGTGTGCTTATTTTGACAATTTGTCAAGTACTACAAAGATAGAATGATTTTATTTCTTAAATTTTGGTAGACTGGTGATAAAATCCATATTAATGACCTCCCACTTCCATTCCGGAACGATTAGTAGATGCAGCAATCCTGAAGGATGTTGATGCTCAGCTTTGACTAGCTAACATTCCTAACATTTTGCGATAAACAACATAATATCGGACTTTAACATAGGCTAGAAAAAGTGTCTCTTAATGAGGGATATCATCTTTTGATATCCAGGATAACCCAAGCAGGGTGTCCGATGAAATTCCGTGAGGATGTCGGACCAAATGTCCTTTCCTTCTGGAATGTACAATCTCTCCTTCGACCATAATAGTCTTGTTTCGTCTAACTTTTACTCTTTTTGTTGTTGAAACAACCTGTCCTCTTGGACTTTCTTGAGGATTTCTACAAAGAAAGGGTCAACTCTGTTGGTCATTCTAATCCTCTCATGCAAATACGAATCGGTTTGAGTTAAAGTCACCTCATATATCATATGAGTTCATCGACTCAAAGCATTAGTAATCTTGTTCTATTTTCCATTAATCTGCTTTAGCTCGAAATGGTACTCGCTAAAGAAATCCAACCATCTGACTTGCCTAGCATTCAGATTGGGTTGCTCGAATAAATACTTCATACTCATATTGTCTGTGTTCAGAAGGAATTTCCTTCTCATGAGGTAGTGCCTCCACATCTTTAAGGCGTGAATGATGGAAACTAACTCAAGATCATGTGTGGGGTAGTTCTGTTCATGTTCTTTTAAATTTTACGATTCATAACATATCGCATATGTTGGGAACTCTATATGCAAGTTAATTAAAGCCAACATACAAAATGTTCAATATAAATCGTCAACCCATGAAAGTCTTTTTATTGCAAAGATAAATTACATTGTTTGTGCTTAAACACTAAGTAGCTGATGCTGATGAATGCACTATCCTACCTATCTGTTCAGCCCAACTCTTCCCATGATTAACCTAATATAAATTGCCTTCCTAAGAATGCATAAATGTAATTAACTTGCTACAAATTTGATCTAGAAATGAAAAATTAAGGAAATAAACATCTAGACTTACATTTGCAGAAATTTAAATCCTAATTTACCAGGCCATATGAGGATCCATTATAATCATCTCAATTCATCTTAATCTAAGAATCAGAAATGTAGAAATTGAACTCAACAATTATAATGTTGATTTATTTGTAACTTTAGAATGTATTCACTTGTATATCCTATGTATTGTACCTTGATGTTTATTTGGGGAAGTATCTATAATGTAATTGAGTCATGTCATTCCCCGATGTTCGAATTGGGAGATTCAATAATGTAAACAAGTCATGTAAAGTCATTGAAGTTAACCCTCCATTGTAAGTCAAGGAAATAATCCCCATAATTGAGTCAAGTTTAACCCTCCTTGTTGATCAGAGGGCAAAGTCCCCACAGTTGTGGGGCACTAGGGTTATTAGACTCTCCTAGAGAAGTCAGCCTTGGTAGCTAATTTTTAAGTGAGGCCAACTTGTTGGAGTGGACATAAAGTGAATGGAAGAATATAAATAGAAGTGAGGCTCTCCTCATTTCTACACATCACACACACACACTCACTAAGGCACATGAGTGAGAGAGGAGAAGCTCTCTCAAGTGAGAGAGAGAACAACTGTTGAAGATCATATTTTCTGTATTTTTTTTTTACTGCTTCCATTGGTGCTCATTCTATCTTTGAGGTAGTTGTGAGGTTTTCTCCTTTATGTTTTCCACGAGAAAAATTACTTATGTCTCTTGTCTCTTGTGTTTATTGTTTTGCATGTTATTGTCTCAGATAAGATCCTAAGATCATATTGCTTAAATGATAAATTTCTAACATGGTATCAGAGCTAACCTAAGAAGAAGACACTGTGAAGCTATGGAAGCTATGGATTCTTAATTTTTGGGTCTCTCTCCTCAATCCATCATAAAAAGAAGGATAGGATAACTCTCCATTGAAGGGCGCATCTTTCTGTCGAAGCAGAATTTGATTTTGGGCATTTTCAGTTTTTGGTGAGAGAAATTAGGGATTTTTATAGAAGAGAAATTTTTGAGTGAGCCTGACATAGGATTTATCTCCTCATCAAAATCAAAGTTCAGAGACCTGGGTTGATATTTTTGGTTGGGTGAAGATTCTAGGAAAGTCAAACCCTAGTTTGACCTCGAACTAAAAAAACCCTAAAATACTGAAACTGATAGTTTTGGTATATTCGCTATATATCGATATTGGAGAAGCCTTGGGTGCTAAAACTTTAACATGTCAAAGATAAATTCCTCATGTACAATTTACCCACGTTTCAGCCTCATATTCGATATATTCTAGGAGATATGATTCCACCAAGTTACAGTTCCATCCTCTCCTAGGATTCCTCCCCAAATAGGACATCTAGGGAGAATTGCTATATCTCGGGATACGAAGGTCCACATGAAATTTCTATAGATGTTCCAGAAAGGTCATGGAATTTAATTTCTGTGATAAAACTTTCAGTTCCCGAAGATGAAACAGTGAAACATGGAATTTCATACAACTTCACTGTGCTGAAAAGTCCTGAAAGAGGTCACCTTGGAAAAATGCTCATAAGTCCCAATTGGTGAAACAAATGATGATGAAACCTGTGGTTTTGGAACAAGGACATATGAGGCTACCTTAGTACGACAATTTAGACACAGAGGAGTAGTTATTTTAGAGATATCGCATAAATAGTATCAAGCATTGCTTCAGAAGAAATTGGTAAACTAGGGCTTCATGTTCCGGGAGCGTCCCTCCATTTTTTTCAAAAAAGGAGTACATTGGATAGCCCACCTTGAAGAGGTATATCTTTCTATCCAAACAGATCTAAAAGATTCCAAGTTTTGAAAATTAGAGTTTTTCTTACAACCCTAGATCATCCAGCTGCGGAACTAGGATGGACAGCTCAAATCGGTAACATCTAATATTTTGCTATTTACATTCGAGGTTCTTATTTCAAAATGTATAATCACACTAGCTTGATGACAAGCTTGGTGAAAATGAAAACTTCCAAACAAGGAAGTATTGGATCTCACTCGTTCTTGAAGAAAATGAATTTGACACCTGCATAAGTAGAGAGGTTGCAGTTCCATAGGGAGATGAGGCTAAAATCCTTACACAAGAAGAACTTCATCAAGGCCAAGAAGATCATTGCTGATTCAATCAAGGATCACCTTATGCCACAAGTGTCTTCCCTAAAGACACCGAAATCGATGTTTGATTCCTTGACCAATCTATTTGAACGAAAGAACATAAATCTAAAGATGACTTTGAGAAACCAGTTGAAGAATGTGAAGATCGAGAATGCAGAGCCCATAGAGTCATAGTTTACGAGGGTCTCTCAAATAAAACAACATCTTGAAGAGGTAGAAGAAGAAGTGGAGAATGTAAACGATGTAATAACCACCTTTAATGTCCTCCCAAGATCATGCGACTCATTCATTCGAGGAATGTGTGCTATAAGGAAGTGATTACTTTCAACAAACTCTAGGAAGAGCATACACAAGATGAAGCTCTACCCATAATAAGAGAAGAGAAGATGGGAGCAAATGAAGATCAAGCACTCAAAGAAG
>LPNX011049682.1:0-59934 GCA_001517045.1 Pseudotsuga menziesii
TTCTCATGTCTAGGAGTAACAATCTAGCTTCCATAATATTTAACTTTCTAAAATTTGTTCTCACATTTTAACAATCTAGTTTAGGGACAAAATTTGTAGTGTCGAGGTTTATTTCCAAATAGTGAGAAGGCAAGATCATGTGCATCGTTATTGAAATTTTAAATAATATTAATATAATCAAGATTCTAGGACCATTTAGATATATAAGTTATACCAAAATAGTGGAGCATCTAGGAGCATTGAAATATATTTCCACCAAAATACATATGGCTCACAACAAGGATCAAGGGATCAATGCAAAGAAGGAGCCATAATGATGGAAGCCATATTTGGGAGATGAAATTACAACATGAGCAAACAAGATTTGTAATCAAAAAAGATGGGGTCTAAAGACTTGAGGATTCAATATAATTTTTGATAGTTTTCATTAAAAAACCTTAGAATATTTTTCATTGGGTATGTTTATCATGGTCATGTTGTTTTTTCAAGGTGAAGTTCGAGTTGTTGAATAGGAATTTCACAGGAACATAAGTCCTTTAACCATATCTTTCGAGTCTCTATACGTCACAAATTTACTAAGGTTTCAAGTATTAAAATAATATTACAATTTCAAAAAGTGACTCAAATGATTTTTCATTATTGGATATCTTCATGGGTCTTCAATATGTAGGTAGCTTGGAACTTGTTGCTTCTTTATGTTGGTTTCTTTATGTATGTGTGTTAGAAAGCAATGTAGGTTTCACTTGTGGGTATCCCATGCATTTGATGTGTACCTTGCAATAGATGATTGTCATGTAGAAGCCTATGCACATTTGAAATGTGTGGAGAACTAAGAAATTGATATCTTTGAAGAAGATTTTAAAATTGATTGCAGTCCATGTGCATTTGAAATGGGTGGATAATTCAGAATTAATTTCCTTCAAAAACCTTATGTCATATTTTGTATGTGGTTATCTTAGAATTGATTGAAATCCATCCACATTTAAATGTGTAGAACTAAGTGTTAATTGCTTTGAATAAGCTTATGCATATTATAATTTTGTGAATAACTAATAATTGTTTGCTTTGAAAAAATTTATACAAATTTGATATGTATTCATTTTAGAATTGTTTGCATGTAGATTGTGTGTAAAGAATAATAGAATATAGTTAGAGTTTTTAAATATCTGTAAATTGAAAATTTGTGTTTATGTTCTTTATTTTCAATTGGATATTTCAACATGTTTTTTTTATTTGATATTTATAAATTTGAAATCATAAATAAAAGAATTGAATTTATATATAATGGTGGATTGGTATTATTCATATGTAAAAAATGAATATTTACAGAAATAGAATTTGGATAGATTGGATAATACTTCATTTCACAATCACTTATTAAACTAAATTCAATTAACAATAAAATTAATTTATAAATATGTATAAAATCTTAATCTTATTTAAAATAATCAAATGAAAATTTTAATGTAGAAAATTATTATTATTATTATTTATGTTTAATATTACATTAGTATTAAGCATTCTGAGTATGTTTAAGTTCTAAAAACCATTAAGAAAGTTCAAAATAATGGCGAGTTAATTTAGAAAATTACAGAACATTGATGTGCAATGACTTGTTATAACAATGTTTTAAATTTCCTTAGGTTTAATCTTCTCTTTTATGTTATTCTCTATATTCAGCTATGTTCTTCTCTTTCCCCCTATTCTTTTATGTTTCCTTTGAGTCAATGTTGTATCTAATAATCGATGGAGTCTCGTAGTTGTATCTAATAATCAAATAGTTGATGATTAATTTTAATTTTTACAACTATCACTAATTGTACTTATCACATGTTAATTAAGCTATTTTTTTCTTTTTTGTTGAAATTATTAATTATTAATTTTGAATGATATCCATAGAATCAATCTAGACAATACACTTGTCTCATTCTTGTTTAATCTTGGACGACGCCCATAAAATCAATCTGGACAGTACACTTGTCTCACTCTCGTCCATAGATTAAAAAGCATAGATGGTAGTCCACCCCAAAATTCTAACATATATACACCTTCGACGTAACAAATTCAAATTATATTTTTGAAAAACAAATTATATTTTTGAAAAATATAATTTAACTTATTATAACTCATGGGTTGAAAGACTTGAGGATTGTGAAAACTGACCAATGAGATTTTGTCATTGCCCATGTTGTGAGAAATGGGTGAATCCGCGGACCTAGGTAACACTTTTTGGCAAGCGTATTTGGGCAAAAACAAAAAAATGCACCTCGGTCGAGGGCTTGATAAACCCTCGACCAAGGTTTTATCAAACCCTCGACCGAGGTTTTGTTCAGCCCTCGGCCAAGGTATTTATTAACCCTCAGTCATGGTATTAAAACCTTGACCGAGGGTTGATAAATACCTAGACCGAGGTATTAACTCGGTCGAGGTATGGACCTCGGTCGAGGTACATACCAAACTATTTTTATGCCAAACTATTTCTATTTTTATGCCATGTTTTCTATGTTGAGTTTTTTATAGTTGACTCCTTGAGGCACATCAATGATCATAGAAAAAGAAATTGGAAGAGTAAACAATGGACATTGATATAATTAAAGGAAATGAGGTCATATTTTTTTTCATCCTCACATTTTCATCTCTCTAAAGGTACTAAAAATACTTTGATCCTTCGTATATAATTTTTAATTTTAAAAAAACTACAATTATGTGATATGACTCTGAATTTAACACTAATTTTTATCTTAATCATCATGTTCTATTCCTCCATGGGTTTTGGGCTTTAAATATCTAGCCCGAGGATCTATATCATAGGTAGATCATAGTACTGAGAATCCAGTTCGAGTGGACACAACTCGCCTAAGTTCATCTCATCAACTGAATTGCATGCATCATTGCTCTGCTTGGTTTAATGCAAAAAGAATACTATGCCATAGTATTATTTTTGCATTAAACCAAGGAGAGCAATTATGCATGCAATTCAGTTGATGAGATGAACTTAGGCGAGTTGTGTCCACTTGAACTAGATTCTCGGTACTATGATCTACCTATGATATAGATCCTCGGGCCAGATATTTAAAGCCCAAAACCCAGGGAGGAATAGAACATGACGATTAAGATAAAAATGATTGTTTTCAAAGTCATATCACACATTTGACTCCGAGACCCATTTGATCAATCATATCTAATACTCCTACTACTCCAAGACCCATTTTTATAACCCTTAAGACTGACTAGGACCTCGACCGAGGTCTTAACAAACCCTTGACCAAGGGTTTAACAAACTCTCGGTCGAGGTCTTAACAAACCCTCGGTCGAGGGTTCGTTAATACCTCGGTTGAGGTATTTAAATACCTCGGTCGAGGTTTATACCTCGGTCGAGGGATTAAAAAAATAGACTTAGCCCACATTCAAACAAATGAAAAATTTCCTGTTCCTTGCAGAGGTGTAAACCCTGCCATTCCTAGCACATAACTGAGCGGAGTTGATACCAATAAATTCACCAACGAATCTTCTATCCATTGAAGTATCATACAAGCATTTTGGCATTTGTATGAAATTTATTTTTTAATTACTTCTAAAACTTATACTTAGAAAACCACACTGCAACTTCGAAGCATCTCAAAGAAAAATCCGCAGAGTTAAAAATACACAGCCAAAAAATTATTAAAAATGCACACATCACATATCAACGTGTCCTCTTCAAAAGGGTATCTTTGGTTTTTCAATTTTTGAAAAAATAGAAAAAATTCCTTTACGTGGACAAATATGTGTTTAAAACGATGCTGAAATCGAATGTGGTCACTTTCGAAAAATAATAAATAATTGTATAGTGTGAAAAAAATTAACAAAAAAATATGCACATCACACTGCATTTTATGTAGATCATGCTCATATATTTATTTTTTTAAATTATTAATTCAATATTGAATTACTCTACGTGGACACGAGCCACTTATTAGCTTCTTCAAATTTTTAAGGTCACACAGTTCATTAAATGCAAAAATTCACACATTAAATGACATCGGAATATTTTAAAAAAAATATCAATATGAAGCCAACATAATGTTCTACAATTTGTTTTTTTACTGCAAGTCAAAACTCACATGGCATGTATGCGTTTTGAGGGCTTCTATCTAGCACATGAGTAAAAAATCAGGTTTTCATCGCCAAATTTGGCCAAAAAGTGTTACCCATCTTCATGGAATCACCCTAATTAAAAATCACATGCACAGGATATGTCTCCAAGAGTAAAAAAATATTCGTGATATTAGAATAATTTATTAATTAATTTTGATTGAGTTTTGTGACCATTGAGTCTAGGTAGTATATGATTTATATGGGAAGTTTGAACACACTAGGTTGTTCAATGATGGTTCTAGATAGATTGCCACTATTCAGAAACCTAATTTTGAACCGTTACACTCCTCTACCTTCAATGTGGTGCTCAATCTCCTAGTATTTTTTATTACACGGGAGGTGATGAAATGTACCAAGTACTTAATCAATAGGGCACACACACATACCATTTGGATAGACAAGGAATATCGTATTCATGTTTAATAGAATTATGCATTGATCGACCTGTCCATGAAGGGGGAAGATGTATCTCATGCAACTTAAGGATGCATAAAAGAATGGAAGAAAAAAACGGGGAACCTAGCTTATATGACCACTATGTCATGAATAGAGGGGGTAATGGCACCATGATATCTTTAATGAACAAACCCCGTGTCCTTTTTTGATGCCAATTGATTGAGGGACACAATATGTGAAAATGTACTAGGGTTAAGTGCACCTTGTATGCATTCTCTTTGTTTTAGTTATATGTACAAGGTGTTAAAATTAATTGGTGCAAATTCTTGATGGATGAACTACCTCAATATTGTTCCAATACATCGGACTCATGTTTTATTTGATAAGTGTAAATGGAAACCCATGTTAGGTTTGAGAACTTTAGCCAATGCTAGACATGACCATTATTTCCTTATAGTATAACTCATGGAAGTGCCAATAGGATTGAAGAAAAATGACATTAAATGATGTTTCCTTTCTCAATGGTATGATCACATGATTAAAACCATCAATTATATTCTATTGATCCCATAGACATTGTTGAATACATGTGGGAAAAAATTGGTTTGATATGGATCAAGATGACAATTTTCTATGGGTGAGGGTGGATGACCCCAACAATTTTCAATGACAACACTACCCTACAATTTGATTGAATCCACCTTTGATAAGGAGGTTTCTTCATGGATATGGGATAAGAAGTCAAAAAATTCAACGAGAATGAACTACATATTTCTTGGAAAAGACAAAAAAGTGTATCACTCTCAAATATGCTAAAGAAAATAAAAGGGATTTGTGGTTCACTCAAGTTTCAAATTCAACAGAGACACAATCAACCATGTCACTGAAGAAAATTTATTTTGTTTTTGTGTTGATGCAACCCATTTTAGATACTCCTCACTACTTTGATAAAGGAATTATAAAATACTTGGTCCAAGTCATTGGATTTTTGCAAGGAGGGACACCCAAGAGATAATGAATGGTTAATCCATTGATCCACCTACCCCTAAAGGTATTGAACTGACCTCACTAGTTGGAGTCTAGAAATACACCAATCAAAGTACCTACTGATACCTCCCAACCCAAGTAGATGGAAGACTCTTTCTTGCACTAGATTCTAACATTTGGGCTAAGAATGGATGGGGATTGAGTGAGGAGACACTAAAGGAATATTAAGTGTTAGAAAAGTTCACTACCCAAATTCTAGTTATCACCATTAAGGACAACCCACTAGAGTCCATTTTGGATATCTTGGGGTTCCTAATGAAGACCAAAGTAGCAAGAAAGGGACCTTCTGATGCTGATGGTTGAATGCAACATGCCATGAAAAATCCCACAATTCTTGATGTCACAAAAATTACATAGGTGGGGTCACCCATGAAGGAAGAAGTTATAGAGTTTCCAGGAGGCATTTTAGGTGTAAGGGTAAGTGGATATGAACTATTGCATTAGCCCTATCAATATAAAGAGTGTGTAGAGGATGTAGGAGATCAAAAGTATGAATTAATGAAGGAATAAGAAGGTGAGGATACATAAGAAAACATTTGCAGTATCCATCCTCCTCCATTTTCATCATTGGATAACCTCTCTATCATAATGCAATTTAAGAAACTTGCATAAAACCATACACATTGTTGGATGATGTTACCCATATGCCAAGACCACATACTGTGACTTGGGTGATTTACAACCCACCCTTGCTGATTTTTTTTTTAATTATACAGAAGTCCGTCTATTATCCAATGAGTTGTGGCCCTCGTCCGACGAGGTTTCCATAACTCCGACAACGCAATCTATCGGACATCAAACTAAGACAGTCAAAAAACTGACTAGCAGCCGTCGCAAATTAGAATAGCACCCGTCGCAAATTTGACTAGCACATGTCAAAAATTTGACGGAATAAGCCCCAAATTTTACAAAGGAACTGTCGCAACTTTGACTAGCACCCATCACAAATTCGACTAGCACCCGTCACAACTTTGACTAGCATCCATTGCAAATTCGACTATCACCCATCGCAAATTCGACTAGTACCTATTGCAAATTCAATGGAATATGCCCCAAATTTTACAAAGGAACTATATCACATTCAACAAAGAGAAGTCATCTTTTCGACAACCTAGGAGTCGGAAATTCGACGAAGTTGTGGTGAACAACTTTGGCATAGTACATTGAAAAGTCGACAGGTTTTGGCATGTGGTCGAATATTTGACGATTATATGCCACTGACAACAAAAAAAATTGTTATTGTCGAATTACTGATAGGCATGTGTCAAATTTTAGACATGGAAACCATCGGATTTTGGGCTCAAATTTTGTTTTGTCCCCATTCACCAATATTAAGAACTCAGTAAAAAATTCTTCTTGGATGACATTACAAAGGTTTATTCTATCGAAGCTTTGGATTGAAAGGAATTCTTGTATCTTCAAAGGGAAATATTCTTTGGCCAATCAAATTGCTACAAAAATTGAAGGAATTTTGGGAGATTGTCTTTCTCACCTCTGGTGTAGTTCTTTTGGGTGCCCTCTTTCCCCTTCGGAAGAAGCATGGTTGCATAGCCTTTCTCCTGATTTATCAAGGGCAAATGAAATGGTCAAGAGGATGTTGTACCAATGGGAAATAAGGAAAGAAGGAACTAAGTTTGAAATATGGTTGAGCCAGCTACGTAAGGAGGTTCTTTTCCCCCATGGGGCCTATCAAGGAAATCTTGGGGTGGCATGGGGGGTGGGGTTTTCATCACCCCGGATGGAAAGACAGAATCAAATTTTTTGTTGGGGGCTTGGAAGGGAAAAGAATAATATATCGAAATCACTGGCCCTCTAGAAGGGACTTCGGATTTCCAGGAGTCGAGAAATTAATGAAATTATCATGTTGGGAGACTTGCGAATAATAATTCAAGCCCTCACTGAAGATACTCTCCCATCCCAAATGAAACTGCACCAGTTGATTAGAAAAATTTAAGCCTTGGTCAGGTATTTTTGCAAAGTCGAGTTATTTCACATTCTAAGGAAGCACAATCATGAAGCAGACCTAGTTGCAAACATTGGCTCTACTCTTGGTTATGGAATTTTATTGAGGAATGGGGTCAGTACTTTCTGCCAACCCCCATAGGACCTTGGCCTTTTCCATGGGGTTTAAACCTTCTTTGTGGCGCTTACCTTCATCCCCATGGAAAATGTCAATGCACCCCCAAGTGGCGCATGCCTCCATCCCATGGTAAATTTCTAGCATAAGATATGATGCATGTCCAAGGACAGGGAATAGATGACTAGGTTAAATTCCTATGCGATTGAGTAGAACCATTCCCATCTCGCTAAAGGAAATATGTCCCTTCCACCTGATGCAAAATCAAGCGAGGACTCCCAGGAAATTATGAATGATTGGAGTGTTTATGGTGGAAAGGTTATTAGGCATGAAAATGGGAATCAATGTTGTTTAATGCTATGGTTCGACTGCACCAAGGAGTAATTTGTGCTCTAGCTCGTTTGTACCAACGAGGAATTGGTGGTAGTCTTGAGTGTTTAGACTGTAACTTTCATCATGGAAGCATCCTCTACATCCTCTAAGTCCACTGGTTCTTCCCCGCCTACCATGTTCATAGAGACAGATATCCAGGAGATGAAGAAGAAGATCAGGAAGATTAATAGGTTCCTTGGAAAGATCGATTCAGAGGGTGGTCAACGGCTGGACAATGTTGATAGGGACATGGCCTACATGAGGAAGGAGTTTTACAAGTCGATTTTGTGCACTGAAATGCATTAACAGGGATGCTGGAAGAATTGGAAATTAAGTTTGAGAAGATGGAGTTGAAAGTGGTAAAGTTGGAAGTGGCAAACTCCTTAGGTTATTCTTCTCGCTATGGCAAGAAAACCAAATGAATTTAACTCGTTTAGGCTCATGTTTTTTATTTCTGATGTTTGTTTGTTGTTATTAACGTTTAGCTAGTCGCCTTAGATCTCTTTTTTATTTTCTCGGTATGTTGTATATGACTAGCACTATCTAAGCAGTACATGAGTGGCATTGGCTAAATTCTATAAAGTTTGGCACCTTCTGAACTCTAATTGCTGCTACCATAAGGGAACCTATGTTAAAATTGGCTTTGTTTTTGTGGTTAAACCACCTATAAATATAACCATTTTTGTCTAAACAAACAACTATTATTTAGTACTAACATTTGATTGGTTAAATGAAATGTTTGTAAGGAAAAGTTTACCCCATTTCCGTAAAATCACCATGTGGAAATTGGGTTGGTTACAAATAGTGTCAGAGTGAGTTCACAACACTCGAACTTAATGGACTCCCCTATATGCATGTATGTGTGGATTTTGGGAGAAGTTACTTATTGGAAAACAAGACTTTATGTTTTCCTATTGGCATGGGTGTTATGAAAAAGATATTGTTGGAAAATTTTGATTACCAAAGTACATAAACTAGCTTGATTAGAAAACCTATGCAAAAGATATGTTTACCTTAATTTGGGTTTAACTTGTCAACAATATGCTTAGTATGTTGAAAAAGTAAGTCAATGAGTGATACATTGCAAGAGTATATTGACATATTATGATTAAGTATACAAGGATTAAGCATAAAGATAAATCATTACATTAGATTGTGCACTCTATACTTCTTGAATGTTTAAATGCATCTAAGCATAAAATGTTTGGTATATCTAATTATATTTCTTGCTTACAATTACATTAGAAAGTACTAGAAAGGTTAATTGCATGGTGCTAATATACAAGTCAAGGATGATGAAGAGAAGGTATGATGAAGTAAAGTAGTGGCAGTACAAAAAAAATTAATGTAGATTCAAGTTTATAATTAAGAAATGGATTTAGCTTAAGATGCACATCCATAAAAGTTTCATGCATGTGTAGTTATGATTAAGTTGTCGATAAAGTAATGCACCGAGAAAAATAATATTTTCACGTATCAAGAGTTTCTTAAATTTAAGTTAGTAACTTGTCATTATATTTTATAAATTGTCTTTAGGAGTTTATGATGCAAATAACATTTGGCAAGAAATTGTGGGTGTAAATTCTAGGTACTCATGATTGCAAGACACGTCATCAAATAGGGATCGAAAGATAAATATTGCGATATCAAAAGGTAACATCTAGAATTCATGTGATTCATTGAATATCACAAAATATAAGCACGATGATATCAACGATTAATCAATTGAATTTATGGTAAACAATAGTTTAGATAAATTGATATGTCAAGAGTGTGTTTTGTAAAACATTTTGGAAAATTTTACTGAAGTACATGAATATGGTAATTGTATTATCATGATAATTATATGTTTTTCAAACAATATATTTGTGATAAGGCAATTGAACTGTAGAATTTGTTTGAAATAGTTTATACATGTATAGATACTAGAAATATCAAACTATTTTAATGTGTTGTTTAAACATATTGAAAGTATAATGTTGTTAATTACGGTATTGAAAAACTTACAGAAACATGTTTTGATGTCGAATCGGTAAGATATGGAACATTAGGATTTCTAAGTTACCATGAGATATGGTACTAATGTACTGATGAGATATGGAACATTAGGTTTAAAAGTTTAGGTTTATGTGGAGTTGGAAGGATCTCGAACATAGATATGATCAATGTGATTATGATATTTCATGAAATCAATATTTGTTTTGAAATATATGTTGAGATTAATGCATGTAATAAACTATTGAAGTACCAAAGGACCATAATTACAGAACTAAATATGAATTTATATAAAATACGCAATAAGAAGATTGAACTTATACAACAAAAGATTAATCAGATAAAGAGCATGAAAATTTTGAGCTGACTATGGGGGGCGCCCTGAGTTGTAAGGCTCGTAAAACTTATAAGAAATTTTTCTACACTAAATAGAACCAATTAATGAAAATGAAGTAGAAAGTTGGTTTTGTGTTGAGCTTGTTGGGATCTAGAGTACTTGAAGTATTTAGTCTCATTATGCATAACTACAAGATGTAATGTGAATTAGAAACAGAGAATTAACTTTCAGACTAAACAAATTTAAATATTGAAATGGTTGAACATGAAATATTTATGAATTAAGTAGAGCTACTATGGAGCACCCTGGAAAGGTGTTAGGCTCTGAATTTTTTTAATAAGTTAGTACAGAGTTTCCAGTGAGTACCCTTGTGAGGTGTTATATTTGTTGATCTCTCTATCAAATTATGTCCTAGGAATAGGCAAAGACCTGCTAGTGAGCACCTAGAGGATGTGTTAGGATCTAAAGTAGAACTGTCAGGGAGCATCGAGTTGAGGTGTGAGGTTCTACAGTGATGTCCCTTGTAATGTTAAGTTATCGGGATGAGAGATATGTGGGATTCCAGAATTCTAAGTAGGAGATATGCCCAATAGCTATAAAAATAGAATTATGGGTATCGTCCTTATATCAGATAAATATTATATATGTAGGTCGAGGAGGCACGCACATAAAGTTGTGGTTCAGTCAGGACATGGCCCTCATGTGTATATGCATACCAAAACTTCAGAAAGAGGATTTCAACAAAGAAATGTTTGGAACATCAAAGATATACAAGAGGTATGTGTTCGAATGTTATGTTTGGTATTTTATACATCATGGTATGATGAAGTGTTGGTTGCAAAGTTATATATGTAGTGAATCTTTGTGTGAAAAAGGAAATAAAAATATTGTTATTATGCGCATTGGTAATTCTTTAATTAGTATATTTTTTTATATGCGATGAATTTATGATTATGTATGTGTTATCTTAATTTGATATGAATATTTATGTTGAAAAACAAAGTGGAATGATTAAAGGTACTTGACAACAGGTACCACCATATTGTAGGTATGGATATAAGGTTTGAATGTGGCAACATTCTGAGCCATGAGATACAAACATGTGAATGGTTTTCTTATGAATTTTATATTATTATTATGATTAATATGTGTTATGTAGTTGTAGGACTATGATATTGTCAAGAGGTAAAATTTTCACAGAAAAGATAAATTCTAAAGGGTTGTCATGAAAGGATAGTAAGTGAAAAATCATGGATGGTTTATCGGATATTATGGTTTTTATATATGTCATGTATCACTAATAGATGTTGCAGGTACATCTTGACAAGAAGACTAAAATCTATAGATTAGTTATGAAAAGCAAGAACAATATGTTCCAAAGGAACTTGTTATTTATGCTTCTTTTACTTTAACCTAGATCATATCTATGTGTATGTTTTGAGATAAGTGTTGGAAATAGCTTGTTATGTTTAGAACATGTTGAGAGAAAACAAGAAACTTTGAAGATATCAAAAAAAATTCCAAAGGAAATGATGTGGATACTTTTGAGGGGCAAGAAGACTAATTGGAAATACCAAGAGTTGTCATACTAAAAATACAATGGAAAAATTGAAGTTGATTGCTAAAATAAGAACGCTGAGGATAATGTTATTCTAAGGGGGGAGGATGTAAAACCCCTCTTCGCCACTAACTATTTTTTAGTATAGGGTTAAAATATTATTGACTTATAATCATATTAAGAAAAGAAACTATATTTATTTAGATGTATATTGCGGTTTGATTGGTGCAACCATTTGGAATACGGTTAGGGTTTTCTTCTAGAGGAAGAATTGTCTCTTTCCTCTAAAAAGATAGATGGTGAGGCGCGACCTGAATGTTGACTCCATGAAGTGCTTATCCATGTCATTCATAGTAAGGAGCATTCTCCCTATTGTTTGACTAGTCTCTTATAATCAGGAGCAGATTCCATTGAAAGTGATAGCTTTGATTCTTAATCGATGTATGAGGATCATTTGACTTCAGATGAGAGATGAACATATTTTTTCTTAGTTATTTTAGGACAACATCTCCACAGGAAGGATGATTCATTATTTATAAGAATGGAAATATGTGTTTTATATTAGCTTTGTTATTATGAAAATTAGTGTCAAATAGCGGTTCCACTTCTAAAGAGTGGGAGGCCTTTGACATGATAGACAACCTCATCGCCCAAATTATATTTAGTTGATTGACAAGTACCAAACCCATTATACTATGGGTGAAGCTTCTGTTAATGGAACAAGGTATTATCTTTGGAGAAAAATAGATCTAGTTTTAAATTAGCATTGCTGCTATGTAAACATCGCCTTTCGGTTCACTTGATTATTTATATATGTACTGTGGAGTTATTATTGAAGGTAGAAGTATTTAGAGAGGGTGTAGTTCATCACTCTTTTTTATATGAGAAATGTTTCCATCACGCATAGCTATTCCTAATGAAATTGGGAAACCCCAATTTGATTGCATTATCACTGTAACTAACCCCATGGTCTATGGAAGAGCAGATATGCCAAAAAAAAAACAATCACTACCTTCTACTCAGTTGTGCAGAGATACAAGTGTAAATACACCCTAAATCTTTTCAATACACTGTTAAAAGTTCTATTAATATAGGTTTTCTGGACATGGCCGCAGATACCCTCTTCTTCACTAATCTAAAAGAGTATGATATTTATCCCAGTGTGTTTTGCTACAACCTTCTTATTAAGTATTTTTTGTGGCAAGTTTAATAAACATACTCTGTATTTTTCAGTTTAAGTTCGATGTTCGTCGAAGGAAAAGAGCAATTTCTGTGGGTGGGTAGTGTATTTTAACCTGCAATCATGGGTGTGTTCATTTTTAGTTATATTTATGCTTGATGGATTAAAACCTTCTTAACGTCGGCAAAGCTGAAGTTAAGTCTGTCATTGTTTTAGTTATGTAGTTTTCAGCAGGCCAAAGGATTCATCATTTCCATTGACTTTATTCAGTATGCAATCATAAGTTTGATTGGATTTTATCTAATTCCTCATTTATTCCTGATGTATCATTGCTCTCTCAATGTCTACAAATCTTAAGATAATCCTATCGATTTTTTGTTTATAGAAATCAATTTTATGCCTTGATGGGAGAGATTGGCTCGAAAGCAATATTCAGGTTATTGCGAGCATTTCTTTTATTCTAGATGACTAGATATATATGGCTCGTTGTAAGTGTTCCATTTTCGGATGACTATTTTAGAAAAGGTTTAATAATATTGCATGCATTTGTTCGATGGAGTAAGAACTTGGTTCGGCCAGGTGTCATTTCAAACCATGGTTTGAGTGATTTGGTAGTTAATATTTTCTTTATTTGGTAGTAAAGTGTAAAATCCTTTTTTGAAGCTATGAGTTAGACATAAATTGTATTGAATCTAGTTCATGCATACAAAATCTTATATTTAGTTATTTGATTTATATAGTGTATATCCTTTGCAACCCACCTAGAACTGTAAAGACATTTTAGTTTGAGAAAAAAACATAATTTTAATAGTTATCGTAAAGTTTTATGTTATTGACCAAGGATGGTCAAGGATGACTGTAATTGAATATTTTATTTATTTAAATAATTAAAAGAGGAGACACCTATCCAAATAATACTGTTGCAAAGAGTCCACTGACCCACTAGGAGGAATGACCTGTTGTAGAAGGCCAAATGACAAGTGGCAGCAATAACATTCACTTTCTAGTTGTTGCAGGACGAAACATCCCTAAAATTGTGGTCATGTTCCTAGGGAAGAGGAACTCAGCCAATGGCTCATTTAGTTGCAAAACTGACCCAAGGACCTAGGAAGGCTTATAAATACCATCAAATTGAGTAGGAGGATCTTTACATTCTATTCCAAGTGATTAGAGCCTTGTGAATTTTGCTGAAAACTAAAAATTTAGGCACACAAGAGGAATTCAATGAGGGGATAGCTAAAGTGAAATGCTGAGAGATAAGTCTGCAAGTGCGTTTTCTAAGTTACAGAGAACATTGTGTAGGTTGTTACACAACATCGTCATCTTGGTGGTTCAGTGAACAGGCTCAGGGGTCTTAAAGCAAGTGATATTGGATGCTTTCAGGAGACAGTTGGGAGGAACACTCTTCTTTAGGTGTTTGTCCCCTTCTACAATAATCCAGGTTCTAAGATGCATTGTCTATTATCTGTGAATCTATGTATATATGTATCTGCAGGATTTATGAATGTTGAAGGAATCTCTAAACTATTATTTATTTCTAAATTACAATAGGTTAGATAGATCTTATTTATGTATACTATTAGATAAGAATGCCATAGTTTTTCCAAGTTTAAATGGCAAACTATAAATTATTGTAACTATTCTTAAAGGAAAAACTATGTATGTAGGCGTATAATATCATGAATAGTTTCTTGTCATAGTATAATGAATATCGGCTTCCATTTAGTTTTCATTTATATATAAGTTTATAGATTTATAATTATTGTTAAGTAAACAATGAACCAAATATCATTTAGGGTTTTACTTTAGGAGAGTCTTCAATCTTTTTAAAGTTTCAAGGTTTCAGCCATGGTTTGAAACCCTTTAACAAATCACTCTTAGCACATATACAAATGAAATAATTTTTTTTATAACTAAGCTCGTAGTCAAAAGGCTCACTTAGGATAGTACAGAGAAAACAAATTCATGAAAAACATGTTTTTAAGAATCAAAACCATAAAAACTACTTGTTTTTCTTTTAAAGAAATACAATAATTAAATATTTACTAAGTAAACAACTGACAGGTTAGGCATAGACATTGTTTATCAAGTAAACAATAACCAATCTATATTTTCCCTTTTCTAGAAATACTTATTATAATATTTGCCACGTCCGCTCCCATCATCTCATCGATGGAGAGGACACGATTGCACTGTTTCTATTGTAAAAACATGCAATATAGCCCCATGAGCATAACATAAAATGCATTGAACATAAATATATACATACATAGATGCATAATGAAATATACAGTGGAAGAAAAAAACATTTCAACACATTCATCATGTTCATAATAATTTATAAAAAAATACCGTTGCAGAAATCAAATACACAAGAAATACTTATCTTGAAAAAGAGTTGTCCCGCAACTAGCTATGCCGCTGCAATGTTCCATCCAACCATAGGCCAGTGTTCTCATCAATATCTCTGCACCATTTCCACCCTCAAGTTGGGCATGATTTCCACAGGGAACCAGCGAACAACAGGCTCACACATAGCCAAATACACATCAAAACTCATCCAAGACAAACACAGTTGGGTTTATCAGCCTGCTAAGGCATTGGAAAGGGGAATTGATAAGCTAGTGAGCTCAACCATAGAGCTATGGACACCTGCATAAGATTTGTCTTGGCCTCCACAATACCTACACACCCAACACAAGGAATTATCCCCCTGTCTACTACACAGTCCCTCAGGCCATACCTTCCCTTCTAGTACTCTTCAAGGTGTGCATAGAAGAATAACCAACCCCTCTTGATCTCTCTGTGAGGTTCCTCTCTTCACTAGGTATATCGAGACAATTCTGGCCTCTTCCACTCCTAACAATTCAAACCAAAGCAAGGATTTACAAAACATTAAAATGCAAGTGTTGGGTATGGACAAAACGTCGTGGGAACCAAAAATAAAAAATTGCAAATGGGGAAAAATGACAAAGGTGAGAAAATAGTTTCAGAAAACGTTTAATGGCTTCACATAGGAAAAAACGACCTCTACAAACCCCCAATTAGTGAATTCAAATTCAAAAAATGTCTATGGGCATTATGAGAACAAAAAAACTTAGCAAACACATAAAATCATGAATCTCCTCTCCCATTCCTTGTGCAATACCAAAACAAATTCTCAGCCACGGAGAAAATGAAGAAAACTGCAAAAAACGTGAAGGGAAACACAGAGGTTGCTCCAGCTGCGTGAGAGAGAAAAATGTATGGGTGAATAATGGCTTGGTCATGCATTTATGAGCATTTAATTGCGCCATAAGTCAAAAACATGATTTCCAAAAATGGGTGTCTTCCCCAATTCAAAATTGACTGCCATACTCTTCCCACCCCAAGGAATTAACTACCTCAACCAATTTATGGAAGAAATAAATGATTGGGAACAAAAGAGAAAATGGGTAGTTGCCTTCTTTATAGGTTCTCCCATTGACATTTGGATTTACCCTATTGGATCAATGGTTTGAATATTGCCCCCCCCCCACCCCTATTCCTTGTGAAATCATGCCCCCATCTCTTTAATGTTGCATTGACGTAGCTAGTTATGGGTATTTTTATTAATTGCATATTTACATGATGTCCAAAATTATATTGTGCCTAGCTAGCATGTGAACCATCAGTTTTGATTTTAATTGTCGAACATAAAACACTAAATCCATGGTGGGTCCTTTTCCTTGAGCTCCACACCATGATTTAATAACACTATTTACATCATATATAATTTAATGCAATTGGGGTAAAAAATGGGGTATTACAGTATTAAGTATAGCAGTATATATAAATATTAATAACCATAATAAACGAATAAGTTAAGAAATGAATAAGTTGAGGGTTCAAACCCTGTATACAATTATGCTTATAACTTGTTTTCATCTAGAAGGCCTTTTGTTTCTACAACAAGGGTTATCTAAAACTAAAAACACAACAAACGAAATCTAATCTAAGCCCACAACTGTGACGATGGAGACGCGGGTTTTTAAAACAATAAATAACTCATTTCCAAATCTAAGAGGTCAAAGGATCAAAACCTGTTAAGATAGTCTTTTTCTTCATGGCCAGTTAAGAAATAAAAGAAACAATAATTTAAACCACTAAGAGTAGACCGTAACCAGTCATACAACACTATCAACATTTGATAGTCGCTAACACAGTAGCCTTATGACTTAAAAAGATTTACCCAACCAGTGATTTCCTAGCTTAAAACTCTAACCAAGTAAAATTTAAATAACGAATTTTGAAATGCAGTGGCCTTGCGGCCTTAAATATACAAATGAATAAATACAATAAAAACCATCAAGGCAAGTATATACAACAATCAGCATTTACTTTCACAAATTCATATTGATAATTGAAACATGGAAAGATAAAACATTAAGAGTGCAAGCTAGAACATGAGAATCCATTTGAAGAAAGTCCCAGGCCTTTAAAACCCTCACAAAAACTTATACATTAACCATCGAATGTAAAAGAAGAAAATCTCTGTAATAGATTGAAATATCCATCATGTTTAAACAAAAACATTACATTGCAGTTCCCTGTAGACTCCACGGTCTGAGTCAAAGGGATACTTTGCACTTTATCCAACTTTAAAATTCCATAAGGCAGAAACCACAAGAGATTTTACCATTAAGCCGAAGAAATTCGTAGGTATCAAAGAACTCCAAACCCAGAAGAAAGCGATAAACAAACCACAGAGCCGCAAGGAGCAAGAATGCAGGGAAAACAGGTCTTACCAGGACCCTTGACTTCATGAATACTGGTCTAATTCGAGACACATCAACCAAGTTATGAGACCTCTTGCATACATATTAAAACCCAAGGTTAAAAACGTTACAACGAAAACCAATTATGCAAACAGAAGTAAAACTTACCCTTTAAAAACTATAGAGAGCCAACAATGGTAACGAAGACCAAGATAATAACGTAGTTGGTTCGTAGAGCTAACACCAGAAACGCAACACTATTGAGCCAGAGCCAAGCCGAGGGAACAAGGTTAGTGTTTACACAGAGCTCGAGTGGGGTCAAAGTCAAGAGAAGGATGAGAGCCTCAACTCTTCCACCAAAAACAATCACAATGCAGAAGCGAAGTAAAAACCCTTAGGGTGTTTTGGGAAAATCTTAGTTATTTACAGGTGGAGCCTTAAGCCTTCATGGGGCTCCCATTAAATTACCACTTGATTTTTAATTTTGTGACCCACATCCCTATAGTTCACATCATCTTGATATGCCACCATATAATTTTTTTATGCTTGTTTTTAATCCATGGGAGGAGAAAGCATCGTATATTTCAATGCATATTTCAATACTTGGGGATAGTTTTATTTTCCCTTATCATAGTGAGGGCTTTGTTAACTTTACCTAGGCCTTTTGGGTTTACCAAAACAAGGTGATCTCTCCACCACTAACACCTACAAAAGTATAAGTAGGTTTTGCATTAGCCAAGAGCTAAGTAAGACCTATAAAACCCACTGCCCTAGCATCTTAATAGGGATAACGAATACTTTAAACATAACAAGGAAGGAACACCAACTCTAACTATCGATAAATAAACATGACATTTCTTTTACGTCTTGACAACAAGTAAACCAGTTCAGTATAACGATATGTTGCATGGATAAATATCATTGTAACTAAGTGGTCATGTTCATTTGGATAAAGCGCTAACTCAAGTTAATTTATTAGAATGAAAGGGTTACTATGAATTTTCTTACATTATGTATTTACAATTATATCTTCATAATTTTATTTATTTATTTATGAATTTTGGAGTTGTTACATGTGGTATCAGAGCGAGTTTCCAAATAGTAGGACTGAAGATAGGAAACGAAAATAGTAAATATCTTTTAAAATTATTTTTTTACAAACATATAAATTGTTATTTTGCAGGAAATGGAAGGAGTAGACACATCTATTGAATATGGATCCCATGATATTAATCCATATAACATATATGTGGAATTAAATAATCAACCATATGAATTGCTTCAAACTGTAATGGAAGGTAACGAAATAATATTAAGAGCACAGGTAGAACTAAATCAGATATTGCTAGATAAAATACACAATGGAGGCAAGGATAAAAGAAGAGAAAATATAAACCCTATGAAGAGATCTTAGGAGAATTTAAAAAGATAAAACCCCCTATGTTTAATGGAGAAGTAAAAAAGGGTGAAGAAGCTAAAGCATGAATGTCGAGTATGAAAAAGTACTTCCAAATTAATACTACTCAGATAGGCTGAAAGCTCGGATGAATATCTATAACTTAACCAGAAAAGGATAACATTTGGTGGCAGGAGATAAAAAGAGTTATAAATCTTAAAGCAAAATATGTAACCTGGAGAACTTTCAAGAAATACTTCAAAATAAATTTTTTAACCGAATAGTATTATGAAGAAAGAACTAAAGAGTTTTATGATCTTAGACTAGGTTCAATGTCTATGAAGGAACTAAGTAGTAAATTTTTAAGTTTATTACGATATGTACCCTGTATAATTGACGAGAAGCCTAATATACAGAGGTTTTTGAGCTATCTACCTCGTAGTTTCAAGGACAGAATTGAATTTGATAATCTAAAGACCCTTTAAGAGGCATTGAGAAAAGCTAACTTATGTTATGAACAAAGCAAAAATAAGAGAGAAGGCATGCCTAACTGGAAAAATAAAAGAAAAGTAACTTTGAGTAGAGAAAGAAAGGTTTTAAGCCTAACAAAATCTTTGGAAATAATTCCTGAATTTTTTGTAAGAATAATTATCAAGGAACATATTCTAAAGGTAAAACATAGAAAAACATTACAACATCAAAAAACAGAGGCATGCCTAATAATTATGTTAAAAACAATGAACAAAGAGAACATGTGAAGTGCATGGAATGTCAGGGACCTCATTATGCAAAGGAATGTTTGAACAGAAGGACAAACTTCAACAATGTGCATACAATTCAGGAGGAAGAATCGCTTGGTGACGTAGCAAATGAAATGCATAGAATTAATGCAGCCTTGGAGAATAGACAGGATGATCATCAAACATCCATGGTGGAAATAGAAGGTAATATACAGAACAAGCCTCTTTATATTTTGATTGACCCAAGTGCTACTGTAAGCTATGCGTCACCTAGTATAGCCGAAAAAATGAAATTTACATTTGAAAAAGTTTGAAAATTCTTGGTTGGTTTAGTTAGCTATAGGAACCAAAAGAAAATTAGTTAGTTATGTTGAAAACCGTGAAATGTTTATGAATCAATTCAAAACTCAAGTGAAGTTAAATGTATTACTGTTAGGGTCTTATGATGTTTTAATAGGTATGGACTGGATGGAAAGACATAAAGTACTTTTAAATTATTTTAAGAAAAAATTTACATGTCTAGATGATAAGGGAGAAAGAGTTACAGTCAAAGGGATACTTATAAAAGTTTTTGTTACACAAATTTCAAATTGCAAATGTAAAAGGTTGTAAAGTTTTTTTGTACATGTAACGAATGACTAACACATGAATACAAAAGACAAGTTAAAATTCGATGATATTCCAATATTACAATAATTCTTAAATGTTTTCCTAGAAGAGATTCCAAGATTACCTTCAAAAAGAGAATTGGATTTTACTATTGAATTAATACCAGGAGTTGTACCCAATTTAAAGGCTCCTTACCCAATGAACATATTAGAACTTAATGAATTAAAACTACAACTACAAGAGCCAATATATAATAATTATATAAGACCAAGTGTATCCCCTTGGGGAGAACCTATCTTATTTGTTAAAAAGAAAGACGATACATTACGTTTATGTATAGATTACCATCAGTTAAACAAAATAAAAATTAAAAATAGATATCCGTTAGCCTACATAGATGATCTGTTTGATTAGATACACAGAGCATCGATATTCTCAAAAATACACTTGAGAGATGGATATAATCACGTCAGAATTAAAGACAAAGATATTTTTAAAACTGTATTTAGAACCCAATATAGGCATTATGAATTTGTAGTTATACGATTTGGGCTAGAGAATGCTCCAACAACTTTTATGTGTTTAATGAACATTGTTTTAAGTAAGTACTAGGATAAATTTGTAGTTGTCTTCATAGATGACATATTAATTTATTCAGAAACAAAAGAAGAACATAATGAACATTTGCAGATAATACTACAGGTTCTAAGAGAACATAAATTGTATGCTAAATGTAGTAAATGCAAATTATTTAAAGATAAAAAATAGTAGCTATATCATTTGATATCCAAGGAAGGAATATCAATAGATCTTGATAAGATAAAAGCAATAATGGAATTTCATGTTCCTAAATACATATCACTAGTACATATGATCAATTTTGCCACAAAAAAACGTGGCAATATCCACGGAAAAGCGTGGATACTGCCATGTCTAAGTGTTTTTTTTTCCGTGGAAACAATTCTGTCGCAATAGAGATGACCCCTAATTTGCATTGCAAGAGCGACACTGTTCTACATTTCGTTAGATGTCTAAGCCGTCGCTATACCCACGCCTTGCCATCTCTGTATCCACGCCTGGTCATCTCTGTATCCACGCCTAGCCATCGTTGTATCCATGCTCTGTATAAGGTTTTTTTTTTTAAATGCAAACCCAGGAATAACATGTCGCTATAGCCACGCCTTGCCATCTCTGTATCCACGCCTGGTTGTCGCTGTATCCATGCCTGGTCGTCGCTGTATCCATGCTTTGTATAAGTTTTTTTTTTTAAATGCAAACCCCAGGAATAGCGACAGGGATGCTATACCTGCCTTTTACTAGTTGGAGTGTCAGCGGTTTTTAATGTACTATGTTTCTCAGTTTACAGACTGACTTTATCCCTATCAATGTTTTCCTTTAGGCATTTCTCACCAATTTCAGTTTCATGCTCTGACAGCATATCATTATCAAGTTCACAACCTACCAAGTGAGGATCACCATTAGTTGCATCAATATCATCAAGTTTCAGGTTTGCATTATCCTTCACCATTTTCTCACTACACACAAGCCCCTCTAAAACTACAGACATTGTGTGCCTTGTAGCTCTTCTTTTACCTCTTCCCTGTCTCTTTTTTTTTAACTTGTTCACGTCTTTCTCAGATCTGGTGATGTTGTTATTTATGTGACTGTTTCCAAGCGGAAAGGATTTAGTTTGTGCAGAATGAAATGAAACATTTTTCTGCAACTCTATAAAACCCACATCTGTCGAATTGTCTTCTTCAGTATGTTCCTTTCCAATTGTCCCAATTCTGGTTTGTTTCCTACCAAATTCTAGAAAACCTGAATCCAGTGGAAACTGAGAATGTACTTTAGATACTTCATGCAATGGCCTTGTAGGGATAATTTCCTGATGCAACTCTTTACTGTAAGTCATATCTTTACCCTCAGAATTATTTTCTATTGCATCCTTCACTGTAGCATCATCACATAATAAGTCACTTGATGCCTGAGAAAATGCATTCCTGCTTATGTTTGTCTTTGTATTTGATTTACCACTTATTGTCCCTCTTCTCATTTTGTAACAAGAATTAGCAAATTCTGAAAATGGAATCTCAATTACCTGTGTTTGTTCTTCTAGTGGACTACAAATATCCTTTGATTTCTTCAAATGCTCATTGCTCATGACCGATTGCTCAACTTCTGGAATGTTAAGTATATGGTGAGCATCAGCAGCTGATTCAGTGAACCTGTCAGACATAATGTTTTCATTGGCATCCTCTATATTCATAGTTGCTGTTATGAGTTTGGCTTCATCAAGGGAAGTCCCACTGTCAATATGCTTCTTGAACTCTTCAGTAGTTTTAGCTCTTCGTAAATGATAACCTTCCATAATTTTCTTCTCATTTTCAATAGGTCTTTTGACTGTGTGATATACAGAGAAGTTTAGAGGTTTTTTCCTCCCTAATTCACTGCCCAAAACTGTCAATTTATCTTGTTGGTTTATTTGTACATGAATGTCCTTATCTGATGACCTGATATGTGTTATTGAACGCTCTTTTTCTATAGACTTATTGGAAGCACCCAAACACATGTTAGCTTCTGATTCTTTTGAAATATTATAATTCTCCTGTGATCCCACACATGTATAATGCATTTTAGGCTTGCTTTCTGTACTTAACTTGCCATGTTTAGATCCTTTAGATGATCTAGAAATCTAGGACTCACATCTTACTCTTTTGCTGCATCTTACTGAGGATTCCCTTTTAGAAACAACTTTGGAAATATTTTCTTCTGGTTCCAGTGAGCTTAATTTGCCAATTTCAGTGTCATCAACCTGGACCACCGAGCACTCCTTACAAACATTTTCTTCTATTTTGCTAACCGACAGTGGAGCTAAGTTTGAACTTGGTCTCTCTTTGCATATATTGACAATATGGTTCTAGTTAAATGGGAAACCATGCATCAATAAATGGATTACCTGAGAAAATACAAGTTAGAACAAAGATTCTGTAATCAGAACAAAATACTCCAAAATGAAAAAAGTAACTTAAATCATTTCTCATACTTGGAAAGGAAAACCATTGTCATAAGTGCACTGCTCATCTATTGTACCCATCAGGAGAACATCAAGCCCATCAACCGTCCTAAGCTTGCATTTCTCCTTCCGAGATTCTATAGGTGTTGTTCTAAATATATGTGAGTCCAGTAAACTGTAACAATGGAAACCACATAAAAATGAATATGGATTACTGTATAGTATATACGATATCAAAGAAGGGAAAAGCACACCAACATGGGCTCCACAAAATGACCAACCTAGTCAGAACCTGAAAGGTTTCCCATGAACCCTTACTCTGATGCTCTGTAGCCTCCAACTGCTATCTGTACTACATCATCAATGATGCCATTCTCAGGACAGTCTTTAACCACTCTAATCAAAAACCATTTGAATAAATAATCCTGAATGAAAAAACAAGAAAAGAACACAATCAAAATTAAATATGAATATTAGGTTTCCTTCACAATCTTTTGCTTTGAAAGATAAAAAATACATAGGAAATGATGCTTGCTATGAGGATAGTCTTGCACAAAAATCCTTCTAACAAGACATTTTGTGCATTGATTTTTCTTATGTGCCAGATGTTAGAATTATTGACTGTAGAATTTCTACAGTCTTTCTAACAAGACTGTAGAATTCCTCCCTAAATGATTCTGCCTCATCCATAATTTGATGCAACCTCTCCTTCTCACTTCTCTTATTTTCTTCAAGTCGGATTGCATTTTGACTGCATGCCAAAAAAAAATCCACAAAAACGAGAGTATATATTCAGAAGCAAATTTGTTTCAATTCAACATGTTACTAAAAACAGACTATGATAAAGAGAACCTATGAAATCTAATCAATTCTGATGGAATCCTATTTGTAAGTTCTGAAAAGAATTAATGAGATTTTCTCAAATTAACCCCTGCCTATTTGATTAACTAGAGGACAGTTGTTACAGCCAAAGGAAAACATGCAAGTGTGGTTATGTACTAAGAAAAATAAGTTGTAATAAATCCCAAAGGCCACCATGAACTTCCCTTGGATATTACCCTAAAAGCATGCTTGAAAATGATGTATAGCAGCTAAGTCAACTTCCAACCACCCTAAAATGAACAAAAGTTCATTTACTAACTGTTACACTATGTTATCTATCATCAAGACAAATGGCTTTTCATTCTTCAAATGCATTTGAAAAAATCAAAATGGCAGAGAATATTTTTTCTACCCTCTGCAATGTAAGTTGTCCTCTAGTGGAACTTAACAGCACACAATTGGTTTGCTGGTCTTTGCTAATTACCCCTTTATTGGGTATATAACATGCCACCCCTACTCAAAATGCTTTAGCTAGAATGCATGGCTGAAATGACCATCAATGGCAATGATCTTTCCTAGATGTGCCAAGAGGCTTTGGACACAAGGCCACATTGGGGAGCAAGTAAATGCAGATCTTATTATCTTGATATCTAAAGGAACATGAAAGAAAACTGAGTGGTCAGCAGCCTATAACTTTGCTTAATGTGGCTACTTGAATCAAACATACAGCTGCCCAAAGTGTTCAACCTGAGCAAACAGGGTTTCTCAAAGGCCATTTCATCCTCGATAATTTTATTACTCCTAGGCAAGTCTTGACTGGGCAAAGGAAGCCTAGTCAAAAGGTTGTTATCTAAGGTTGATTTTCACAAGGCATAAAACAAAATTTAGTGGGATTCCATCATCAATATGCTCTAATGGCTGGATTCTTGAAGTTTTCTTTACTGAAGCAGTCACAACCATTTCTTCAAATGCCTCTACTATTTTGTGTCAATGGACAGCTATCAGCAACATCTCTGCTTCATCATTCCCATCAGATGGGATTTATCATCATCCAAGATCACTTGACTGCTCCAAAACAATTCATTGATTGAAGTCTTATTCATCGCAGTTGTGTTTGACTGAGGAAAATTCATGGCTAGATTTTTATTCTTTATCTCTTCCCTAGTTTGGCAGCTCCAAGCCTACTAGGCTTCTTCCTTCACAGCACATAGCAGCTCCAAACCTGCTAGGATTCTTCCTTCATAGCACATAGCAGCTCATGGTGGAGGGTAGTCTCAGTGGTGAGGAGTAGTAGCATCAGAGCTGCTACAGCTCACGGTCAAGTCTTGTTACAGCAGCAGCAACTCTCGGTGGTGAGAGCAGAGCTCATGGTGGGGGCTATCTACAGCAGTAGCAGCTCACGGTGGTGGGACCAGAGCTCACCATGTGGAGTTTGAGGTAGCAGCAGCAGGCTGCCAAGGTAGAAGTATCCCACGAAGGCAGCAGCAGGCTACCAGCAGCCTTCACTGAGGTGGCAGCAGGTACAGGGAGGTGCAGTCCACATGGCAACAACAATTTGGTCTTAAAGGAGGAATAGCCTTTCCATGTATCTTCAATGCCCAACCCATCAGCCTTCATTATCCTATATGTGAGTGATTTTGCTCTGGGTTCATTTACTATGAAGTAGCCATAGTCTAAAGGGTGTACCTAGGGGAGGGGTGCTTTTTTTGTGAAAAATTACAAATCCTAGGCGACTGTTGTTCTTATATTCTCAACTAAACAAGAATGTTATTTAATTACAGACATATAACTTCTCCATACAGAAACAATCACAAAAATAATTGGAAGGTAATAGCTGAAGCGTAAAACCATTACATAAATACACAAGAATTTTTCCTTCAAATAAGCTTATAATTAACTCAACCAAAGCTTATAAGGAAACCTTCACAGCTGATAAAAAATAGCAGCTGCATAGTAAACAAAGACACCCTAAACCTGAGGTTTACGGTTGAGATTAGTCTAAATCACTAATGTATAAAAGTACACTTTACAAGACTGAAGAGCGAAATATTGGACTTTCAATCTATTGATAAAGTGAATTTCAAAATAGAAATAACTCAAACTACTTAGTTCCTGTCCAAGCTACATTCACACTAAACCTATGCGAAGTTCCTGTCCAAGCTACATTCTTCAGCATTTTGAACGACCAAATGTGTTAATTTTCCATTATATACAATGTGAACTGTCTTATCAAATTACGATAGAAAATATATATATATATATATATATACTAGAAATTGTAAGTTTTATATTTTATTTTTCTGAAAATGTATATTTTTATATTTTTATATTTGTTGAGTCTATATATATTCAACTCTGGAGCCTTTACCAAATCATGGGTCAATTTTGACACTTCGGCCAAAATAGATCAAGCATTGAATCGGATCTGGCAACTGTGCTCGAAACAGGAGGCATGACATTGACTAATGAGGTAGAAAGACAATGGACAGAATACAACAAGAAGCTTAAGCAGAAGCAAGAAAATTTCACCAAGAGATTAGAAAAGGGATGTAAACTTGGAACACAAAAGAAACTTGTAACAGGGACCAACAATATTGCAATTGAAGGGAGAAATATTTTATTTGGAATTTTAAGTCGATTACCAATTGCACCATGAGTTCTTCATGGTTACAATAGAGTCCACAATCTCACACACCTGGCTTCCCCTAGTGCTAGAAAAAAAATCAGTAAACCAATTCATGATCGAAACAAATGACACATGACCAACATAGCAGGACCAGACAGTTGTTTTTCTCCATTGAGAAGGGAGGATTATAATAAAGTTCATTAATGTTCCACTCTTTGTCCCATCCCAATAAAAATTCTACCCTAAAAGGAGTTGGCTACAGACCTGAGTAGGCGATGTCAGAACTAGAATATCTCCTGCATGCCCCTTTTGCTTAAAAGTAAGATTCTTAAGCAGAAGTGTATCCATCATGTTTCCCATAATTTTTTGGCCAAGAGTTTGATTTTTAGACAGACTTTCTCTGGGTGACCTTACATCCTTTGATGATGATGACATGCTTGCAATAAGTCAAAAAAAAAATTTAAAATATTGATCCAAAAGAAAGTAGTTCTATATTAAAAAAAGCTTAGAAGGCATTACTAAAATGTAAAGAAAGTCTATAAAAAATACTCTGAACAACAGAGTTAAATAAATTAACTGAAATTTCTTAACAACCTTCAGAATCCTCAAGGTTTGACTTCCCTTAGCCATCTGGAACCCACACTTCCACACCGAAGAGATTTTGATGTCTCTGACCATCACCATTGCTAATTCTTTATGGTGTGCTGGCAAATGAATTTCCGTTTTCATAGCTATAAGTGTCTCCATCTGACCCTGCACCATCAGTAGCGGTTGTAGATGGAGTTCGATCTCCTTTCATAGTTTTCCTTGTATAATCAAAACCCTGTGTGTTCAATAGTTCTAAGGGCTATGTTGTGTAGGATGCATCACTGCCCATTATGACAGACAAGTAGGCCACAATTAAAACAAAAATTATTCAAGTTGAAAATTATATATGGCCCAAACAAAGAGTACTCCTAAATAACTATTGATGCATGGACAGAAAACATGTAATTCATACCGAATGCTCGTCAATAAAGTATCTCAATCCTTATCATTGAATTGGTGACCTCCAACTGTTATAAAATGTACCAAAGCACCACAAGAGATTGATGCTACAGCTTGGTCTGGCATTTTAGCACAATCTAACAACAGTTCCAGCAGGGATGGAAGCATAAATGAAACCTCATGCACATTGAATGAAATGGGTAAGGGGATACAGAAAAAAGTAAAATTACAAGTACTCATCCTTGGGAATGTAGAGCCCTAAAAAAAGAGATCATAGTAACAAACAAAAACAACATAGTGCATCAACAGGCGAAAACAGTGATTCCATAGTTGTGCCAGCCTATATTCTTAACTCTGTAAACCGAAATATAACAAAATGGGAGAATCTAATAAACGTGCAATATCTATTTTTTGAGCACCTTGTAGAAGTTGCTGAAGAGATCGCAAAGCAGTTGAAGGGAATGAATACGTGTTTCATGAAGCCACTGATCCCCAGAAGCAGGCAGATTACCATCCTTTCCTGCATGTCTCACTTGATCAAATATGGGGAACAACACACGATGAAATACATTCTCCCAGAATGCTGATGAGAATTTATGACCTCTCTCCTTCAGCAAATCAAAAAGCACCTCAACACACGATGAAATACATTCTCCCAGAATGCTGATGAGAATTTATGGGGAACAACACACGATGAAATACATTCTCCCAGAATGCTGATGAGAATTTATGACCTCTCTCCTTCAGCAAATCAAAAAGCACCTCAAGTGCACAATTTCTCACTTCTGTTCGAGGATCAGAGGTTAAATCTGACAATCCTGCAAGCATTGGAAACCAATAATGTTCTGTTACATCAGTGTCTGCATCTGTGCCAATAACTTCCACAGGTTTTAAGGCCCCACCTGGAATTAGGCCCTGCAAGCATTCAATATAATATATTAGATACATTGATGACTTAAGAATCTAAAATCAAGTGCTCAGCTAAGATTTCATAACTATCCATAGTGAAGATCCCGCAAAAAATATTATAACAGTAAAATGGTCAGTGTATAAAGTGCAAGCAGATTCCTAATATTAAACATTCTTGAATTCTAAATATACAGGGTTATATTATAACAATGCTTCTTGAAGGAGCTTTTTCATTTGATTTTGTAGTTGCAATGTATGAGACATACCTAACATATCAAGACCAAAAAATACAATAAAGAAGATGATATGAAAAAGTACACAGCAAAATAGAAAACTACCACTAAGCTAAGTCATGTGACACAAGGATAGGGAGGCATAGGGATTCAAGTGTCTACTATGGGTACGTAGACCCCATAAAACTAGATACATAGAGTACCTTAATAATATATATAAAGATATATAGATATAGATATAGATATTAGAAATGAAATACAGGCATACAGATGTAACTTTCTTGAACATTTAGAAAATAGAGCTACAACAAATGATCAAACACAATAGAATCAAATTATAAACTAAAACCATATCTCATACATATAGATAATTGAACCATATACTCATAAAATCATAGCATTTGCAATGCATTAAAAGCCCTAAAATCCATTTTAATGCACCTCTGTAGTGCACCACTGGAAGACATGCAGATCCTCTGTGTCCACATGTGGGATAAGCATCCAGAACAGGGCATATGTCAGAGACACTGGGCCTATGTGTCCAATACATGGATTTGTGGCACGAGAGGCATTTAGGACCTATTGTGTTTCTGGGCTACTAATCATAAATAGAATTTAAATACAATAAATTCTAGAAGTCATTGACAATCAGGCTGAAATTTAAATTTCAATCAACAACTTGAAAATTCAGTGCTTTTCAGATTTCATTACACGATCCAAAGTTTGAATACAAACTCAATTGCCTAGGCAACTACCAGAAGAAAATTTTGATAGTGTCAAACGTATGGTCAATTCTCTGGCTGAAATGGAATATGATTTTAAGTTTTTAACAACATGTATACCAGTTAGAAGCACTAATATAACAAGGTATTTACAAAAGTTTTGTAACAATGCCTGACTTATATTTATTGCTATTGTTATGAATACTTATTAATCAAAATTGTTGGCATAACTTTAAAAAGGAGCTCTTTTACATACCTCTTCTAGCTGATCTTCACAAATATGAAGCAGAGCAATGGCCTTCAAGCTAATTCTGGGACAACTTTTATTGTTAGCAAATCCAATAAGACAGTTGACACAGTCCATGAAGAAATCCCCCACAACCTGATCAAAGTGTTCTAAGACCACTGCAAAACCGACATGTTAGTGTCTTCTAACAAAAATGAGATGATTAATGATGTTCCTTAAGCTAAGGTACAAATGGCATTAAAAGTTCAAATGGGATCAATATGCATCACACTTCATGGTCTGTGCATTGCTGTGAAAAACGGTATCTCAAGCCAACTCATAGGTCTGAATTCATAAAAGCTACCTTATTGCATGAATCAAATACCATTACAATAAACTACCATACATACCTTGCTCCACGTTCTCAAATGCACTTTCAGCAATGGACTCTATTTCATCATCAGCTACAGCTGTAAATATCATAAACACACTTCTCCAGCCAAATTTAATGCTACCAACCTTCGATTTGATCATCTGATGCACAATAACTCCCAGATTAATACCTACTAGATACATACAATGGGAAAAAGTAATTAAAGATCTTATACTTCCATTTAGAACTATTTTGAACACATATAGTCCTATCCACTGCTATTAGATAATAAGCATCATAGGCACATACTTTTACCTCAACAATGCAGTCAACAATTAGAGTACGAATAGTTGCACTTCTACTATTTTGCATGAGGATAACAAATGGTTTCAAGATATCATTCTGAAAGGTAAACTTAGCAAGTTCTTCCCTCTCCAAATATTTCATACCAAGCTGTCTTAGTGAGTCAATTGCATACATGGCAATCTTCTCATCATGATGGCTTCCCACTGAGATAAAGTGATGTGAGAGAACTGACCATATTCTAGCCCAAACCTGAAAAAGGGGAAAATAGGAATGTAGAAGACACAAAAATTAATTTAAATTTTTATTCAATTAACAAAGGTACAACAGAATGAGAGCAAAGGGTAATTTAAAGTCTTTGAAACATATATTAATCAGCTCCAAATCCTTACCATGCGTATCCGGGCCATGTTGTAGTAACTTATCTCAACAAGTTTTTGTAGACTAAAAACCCATGCAGGGGTTTGTTTTAGTTCCTCAGCCAAAACACCACATAAGGATGTGAAAAACTCCACAATTGCATCACTTGGCAACTTTACACTATTCACAAACACATGTTCAGTTGGTTTTCCAGTAAGTTCTTTTAGGCACTGAAGCAAAGCATCCCTAGATATCTAATTTGAACCATGGATAACCGTTGTAGAAATAGAAGGTGTTGACGTGATATACTCAAGCCTTGAAACACATTCTCAGACAGCATTCCAAGTATCCTGCAATGCATCAGTCTCATTGTCGCACAATATCAGTAAGGTCCGTAGAGCCTCTACATTTTTGCTAATTTTCTTGAATTCACAGAAACCCCAATCGAGTAATAGACAGTGTGAATCCGAAGCCATGAGGAGGATAGAACCCAAAAGGGTCTCAAACTCAAAGGTGGAAGCATTAAAAGATTGGTCTCGATCTATATATGTGACTAGAACGCTTCATCAACCGAATTCACTTTAACATATACTGAAAATCGGATGGTAGCTATCAGTCCAAAAGACATTCCTGGCCAGACATGTTCGATGCTCGTGGATGAAATTGGAGGGTGATAGGAAGCCTACAAATGCATTCACCTGGGCTTTCTCGAGCTCCTAGCCATGGGGAGAAACTCTCTCCAGCTCCCAGAAACCATGAAGCCAACGCGTTCGGGGACTGCAAATTGGAGGGTTGGACGAAATTGTGAGGACCTGCAAATGCGTTCACCTGGGCTTTCTCGAGCTCCTAGCCAAGGGGAGCAACTCTCTCCAGGTCCCAGAAACCATGAAGCCAACGCATTCGGGGCCTGCAAATTGGAGGGTTGGACGAAATTGTGAGGACCTGCAAATGCGTTCAAGGGTTGTGAGGGACGAAATTGGAGGGCGGCAAAACTTTTTATGTAATTCACCTTAGTCACTTAAACATTGATAACTTTTCCATATCTTAAAATAATTGCATGGAAACTTCACTAGATAACTTAGATAGAGGTAAATTTTATTATGTCCATGAGGACACCAAGACTTCAATTATTCCAAGGTTTAAATCCCTCTCTTGATCCCACACCTAACTAAGTCACCATAATGTATGCAATGGTATGAGGTGAACAAAGTCATAAAAAAGTTAGGAAATCAAAAGAAAAATAATTATAAAATATGGGATGGACCAATAATATTCACCAAAAACCTCATAGTAGCTAGAGAAGATTAAAGGTGAGATCCATCTTGGGAGACAATTTCATAAAAACCCTAAGAGGTCCATACTTTTCTGGGAGAACATTCTTTGGAATTGACGGTGTCGTCGCTATAGAGACGGTAAGGCGTGGATACAGTGACATCCAAGATTTTAGGCGTGGATACAGTGAGGTCTAAGAGTCCCGGCGTGGATACAGCGACGGCTAGGCGTGGATACAGCGATGCCTCATTCCTGTTATATCGGATTTTACACCAAAAAGTAAGAAACGTGGAAAACCTCTGTGGAAAAATCCACGCTTTTGTACTAGTGTATATGATGTATGATCATTCATGGGGATTACAGATTATTACCAAAAATTCATAGAAGGATTCTCAAAAATCGCAAAGCCCATAACATCCTTATAGAAAAAGGGCAAAATATTTGTATGGGATCTAATGTTTGAAATTTTTTTAATAAGTTAAAAGAATTGTTAACAACAGCACCTATATTAAAAATAGCAGATCCAAACAAGGATTTTGTTGTGTGCACCGATGCATGTAATGAGGGTTTGGGTGGAGTACTAACACAAGAAGGTCACGTGATAACATATGAGTTAAGAAAGTTAAAAAAACATGAAAATAATTATTCCACTTACGATTTAGAGTTGGAATCCATAATACATGTTTTGAAAATGTGGAGCCATGATCTAATTGGTAAAATACTTTTATTAATGTCTGATAACATAAGCTTGAAATACTTGTTTGATCAACAAAATATGAATGCAACGCAATAAATATGGTTAGCTTTTCTCAGTGAATATGATTTCAAGATCAAACATATAAAATGGAAGGAAAATAAAGTGGTTGATGCCTTAAGCAGAAATTCAAGACTGAATTTTATAACCGCCATTAGCAGCTACAAAACAAAATTAGATGATAAATTGGAAGGAGTAAAAATGGATAAATAATATCAAAATATAAGATAAAAAGTAACAGAAAAAGAATCTTAAAGTGTAAAAATGGATTTGAGTTTGAACGGAAAGGGCTTAATGCTATATAAAAATAGATTATATGTACTTAATATACCAGAAATTAAATTGCTAATCTTAAATGAAGTACATAAAAGTCCTTGTTCAAGACATCCAGGTTATCAAAAGATGATAACAATGCTAAGAAAGGATTATTTCTGGCCTAATATGAAGAATGAAGTGGATGAATATATAGCTAGGTGTATAGAATGCCAACAAGTTAAGGTTGAGCATCGACACCCAATAGGTTTACTGCAACCAATACCATATCCAAATTGGAAATGGGAAATTATTAGTCTTGATTTTATAACAAGACTACCTAAAAAGCAAAAGCAAAATGATTCTGTAATGGTAGTGGTAGACAAACTAAGCAAGGAAGCACATTTTACACATGTTAAAACTACTTATAAGGCTACTAATATTGCTGACATTTTTATGAAGGAAATTTTTTGGTTGCACAAAAGTCTGAAGGTAATAATTTCTGATAGAGATCCTAAGTTTATTGGTAATTTTTGGAAGTCATTGTTTAAAGGACTAGATACTAAATTAAATTTCAATACTACCTATCATACTCAAACGAATGGACAAATATAAAGAGTAAATAAAGTTCTAGAGGATATGTTACGGATGTATGTTAGAGATCATCCAAAGAAATGGGAAGATTATCTACACTTAGTCAAGTTTGCATATAATAATCACTATCAAGCTTCAGCTAAAATTAGTCGTTTTGAAATATTGTATGGTAGGAAATGTAATACTCCCATTTCATGGAGTAATCTGATTGACAGATTGATGTTAGGACCTGATTTATTAAAAGAAATGGAACTAACAATGTAACAGGTACAAAGCAATATGAAAATAGCACAAGACAGAAAAGAGAGTCATGAAGACATTAAAAGAACTCAAAAAATCATTCCAAGTAGGTGAGCATGTGTTTTTCAAGGTAAAACCCAAAAAGAGCTCCTTTAAGTTGGGGAGTTGTGCTAAATTAGCACCCACATATTGTGAAACGTTTGAAATATTGGAAAGAGTTGGACCAGCGGATTATTAGTTAATTTTTGCTGCCTAATCTTAGAATATATAATGTATTTCATATTTCCATATTGAAAAAGTATGTGCACGATGATACTTATGTGATTGATTGGAATGTTATTTAGGTCGAACCCGAAGGATATTTTAGGTGGAACCGAACTATATCCTCGACAAGAGAGAAATTTTTCTCTGGAACCACACCATTGGGCAGGTAAAAGTGCAATGGAAGCACCTTAGTCTAGATGAAGCAACCTGGGAATTGGAAAGTCATATGCAGGAGGCATATCCAATTTTGTTCCAAGAAGACTCAGGAGACACTTAAGCAACATCAAGAACGACATTGAACTTAAGAGGGGGTGTTTGTAACCCACCTAGAACTGAAAAACATTTTTAATTTGAGAAAAAAAAAACATTATTTTAAAAGTTATTGTAAAGTTTTAGGTTATTGACCAAGGATGGCCAAGAATGACTGTAATTGAATATTTTATTTATTTAAATAATTAAAAAAGGAGACACCAATCCAAAAAATATCATTGAAGAGTGTTCACTAACCCACTAGGAAGAATGATCTATTGTAGAAGTCCAAATGACAAGTGGCAACAATAACATTCACTTCCTAGTTGTTCATGAGGAAACATCCCTAAAATTGTTGCCATGTTCCCCAAGAAGAGGAACTTAGTAGGTGGCTCATTTAATTGCAAAACAGACCCAAAGACCTAGGAAATATTATAAATACCATCAAATTGATTCGGAGGCTCATTAAATTATATTCCAAGTGATTAGATCCTTGTGAATTTTGCTGAAAATTGAAAAGTTAGGCACACAAGAGGAATTCGATGAGGGGATAGCTAAAGTGAAATTGTTGAGAGCTAATTCTGCAAGTGAGTTTGCTAAGTTACAGAGAATACTATGTAGGCTGTTACACAACATCTTCGTCATGGTGGTTCAGTGAACATGCTCGAGGGTCCTAAAGCAAGTGATCTTGGCTACTTTCAGGAGACGGTTGGGAGCAATGATATTCTTTGGGTGTTTCTCCCCTTCTAGAGTTACCCATGTTCTAAGATGCATTTTCTATTATCTGTGAATTTGTTTATATCTTTATTTGCATGATTTATGAATCATGAAGGACTCTATAAATTATTAATTGTTTCTAAATTAGAATAGGTTAGATATATTTTATTTGTGTATACTATTAGATAAGAATGCCATAGTTTTTCTAAGTTTAAATGGAAAACTGTAAATTATGGTAATTGTTCTTAAAGGAAAAGCTGTGTATGTAGGCATATAATATCATGAATAGTTTCTTTTTATAGTATAATGAATACCGACTTCCCTTTATTTTTCATTTATAGATTTATAATTATTGTTAAGTAAACAATGAACCAAATATCATTTAGGGTATTACTTTAGGATAGTCTTCAAGTTTTTTAAAGTTTCATGGTTTTAACCATGGTTCGAAACCCTTTAACATATCACTCTTAGCACATATACAAACAAAATACTTTATTTTTTTTAATTAAGCTTGCAGCCGAAAGGCTCACTTAGGATAGTACAGAAAAATAAATTCACAAAAAAAACATTTTTTAAGAATCAAAACCGTAAAAGCTACTTGTTTTTCTTTTAAAGAAATACAGTAATTAAATCTTTACTAAGTAAACAAATGGCAAGTTAGATGTACCCATTTTTTATCAAATAAATAGTGACCAATATACATTTTCCTTTTTTCTTAAATACTTATTATAGTATTAAGTATAGTAGCGTATAAAAATATTAATAACCATAATAAACGAACAAGTTAAGAAATGAATAAATTGAGGGTTCAAACCCTGTATACAATCACACTTATAACTTTTCATAGCTGGAAGGCCTTTTGTTACTACAACAAAGGTTAAGTAAAACTAAAATGCATCAAACGAAATCTAATCTAAGCCCATGACTATGACGATGGAGACACAAGGTTTTTAAAACAATAAATAACTCATTTCCAAATCTAAGAGGTCTAAGGATAAAAAATCGTTAAGATAGTATTTTTATTCACAACTAGTTTGGAAATAAAAGAAACAATAGTCTAAACCACTAAGAGTAGACCATAACCATTCATACAACACTATCAACGTTTTACAGTCGCTAACACAATAGCCTTACGACTTAAAATGATTTACCCAACTAGTGATTTGCTAGCTTAAAAATCTGACAAAGTAAAATTTAAATAACGAATTCAGAAATGTAGTCGCCTCACGGACTTAAATATACAAATTAACAAATACTGTAAAAACCATTAACGGAAGTATATACAATAATCAAAATTTACTTTCAAAAATTCAGAGTGATAGCCGAAACATGACAAGATAAAACATTAAGAATGCATGATAGAACACAAGAATCCATTTGAAGTAAGTCGCAGGCCTTTAAAACCGTTACAAAAACTTATACATTAACCATTGAATGTAAAACAAGAAAAACTATGTAATAGATCAAAATACCCAATATCTTTAAACAAAATCATTACATTACAGTCCCCTGCAGACTCCATAGTCTGAGTCAAAGGGAGACTTTGCACTTTACCTAACTGTAAAATGCCATAAGGAAGAAACCACAAGAGGCTTTACCATTAAGTTGAAGAAATTTGTAGGTATCAAAGGACTCCAAACCCATAAGAAAGCATTGAACCAACCACAAAGCCACAGGAGCAAGGGTACAAGGTAAGCAAGTCTTACCAGGACTCTTGACTTCACGAGGATTGGTCCAAGTCAAGATGAATCAACCAAGTTATGATACCTCCTGCATACATATTAAAACCTAAGGTTAAAAATGTTACAACAAAAATAATTTTACCCACGAAAACCAATAATGCAAACATAAGTAAAACTTACCCTTTAAAAACTACACAAAGTAAAAAATGGCAACTAAGACCAAGACAATAACGTAGTATGCTCGTAGAGCTAACACCAGAAACATAAAACTGTTGATCTAGAGCCAAGATGAGGGAACAAGGCTGGTGTTTACACAGAGCTCAGGTGGGGTCGAAGGCGAGAAAAGGTCAAGAGCCTCGACTCTTCCACCAAAAACAAAATCAATGTAGAAGCTGTTCGTTTATTGTTCAATACTAAGATGGGGGGATGAATCAGTATTGTTATATTTTTACTATTTTAACCACTTTTAAATCTTTTATTAAAAACACATAACAACAAGAATACACAGAACACAATTTTAATGTGGAATCCCAATAGGGTAAAACACCAATAGATCCTATTACTACAAAATTGTTAATTACAAATAGTTTTTCCTGCTACTAGAGACAAGGATGGTATTACACCATTTTTACCAATACCAATTGGAGGGCAGCTATGACCCCCTGGTTTATCAACTATGACAGAAAGGATTCTGCAACACCCTATTTACCAATGCCAACTGGAAGGCAACTACAACCCCCTGGTTTATGTGCTACAACTGAAAGGAGGCAAAAAACCCCTGCAAGCATGTTGCCTGCCCTAGCGCTACCCTTCCACCCTGATATGTTTCTCACGATTTCTCTCCCACTAGTCTCTGATTCTTATGATGTGATTCGAATTGCAGAGACATATTCTTTCTTAATGAGGTCGTTGCTTGAATACTTCTCAGTGTTTAGGATCCTTTCAATAGTTGCATCTCTTGAAAATGAAAAAACACACCTTTCACTATTGTTCCCTTTCTGATATGAGGATCACACCTTCCAGAATGTCCTTTCATGTTCTTCCATTGATCCTGCACCTTAAAAATGGTTTCCGCAGCTTGGAAACCATATCTGCACCTCTGTCCAACATTTGCAGGTGCTTCAGCACTACCAAACTTCTTTCCATAGGATCAATTTCTTGATCCAATCATATCCGTTGATATTATCTCTAAGTCAATCTGGATCATCGATATAACCATCGATTTTGTCCTCGAAATCGTCTTTCTGCACCAAGATTTCCTCATCAACGATTCCCCACCGTTGATCTTCGTCGGTTATTTTCTTGACTGTCAATCTCCAGATTGTGGGATGCTAGATGCAGGATGTTGAATTTCCACTTTTTCCTTTCCACAAGCTTCCTTCCGTAGACTCCTTTTCACAAGATCCTTTCCACAAGCTCCTTTTTCCAATTTTCCTTTCACACCGACGATCTATTTTAGCAGAACTAACTTCAGTCGTTCGATATTTCTAGATTGCGGGATGTGGGATGCAGAAATGTAACATTTTGGCTTTCCACAAGATCCTTTCCATAATTTTTATTCCGCACCGTCGATCTTTTCCGAATTCTTTCCTTTCCGTTGATTTTGCAGATTGTGAGATGCAAGATGCGGAATCACACTTACCTATCTTTTACTTCCACAACTTTGATTTCACATTTTCCTTGACCATGGATTTCCTTGCAGATTTACCCCTGACCGTTTGATCTTGATCTTTTGTGAAACTTTGGCTTTTTAGCCTATATTTTTCGGGATGCTTGCTAACTATTCATTCTAGAACTAATGCAGATCTGCATTTTGTCTTTGCGGATTATACAAAAAACTGATCCTCATTCATTGGATCTCATGCAGCTAAGTATGCCACCTCATCGTCATGTCATTTTGTCTTTACTTTGACTTATGTTGCGTTAACTCTGTATTAACTTTTCCATGGTATCTTTTGCTTATCCTTTGTACTTCAGAAGCAACTTTGCCATCACTACCTTAGTCTTTCATCATCATTAGGACGCCATCAAATTCCATGTCATCATATGTGTCATTCCACATGCTCAACTATGCCATGTGATGCCATCATATGTGTCATGCGGGATGTGGGATGCAGAAATGTAACATTTTGTCTTTCCACAAGATCCTTTCCATAATTTTTATTCCGCACCGTTGATCTTTTCCGAATTCTTTCCTTTCCGTTGATTTTGCAGATTGCGAGATGCAGGATGCGGAATCACACTTACCTATATTTTACTTCCACAACTTTGATTTCACATTTTCCTTGATCGTGGATTTCCTTTCAGATTTACCCCTGACCGTTTGATCTTGATCTTTTGTGAAACTTTGGTTTTTTAGCCTATATTTTTCGGGATGCTTGCTAACTATTCATTCTATAACTAATGCAGATCTGCATTTTGTCTTTGCAGATTATACAAAAAACTGATCCTCATTCACTGGATCTCATGCAGCTAACTATGCCACCTCATCGTCATGTCATTTTGTCTTTACTTTGACTTATGTTGCGTTAACTCTGTATTAACTTTTCCATGGTATCTTTTGCTTATCCTTTGTACTTCAGAAGCAACTTTGCCATCACTACCTTAGTATTTCATCATCATTAGGACACCATCAAATTCCATGTCATCATATGTGTCATTCCACATGCTCAACTATGCCATGTGATGCCATCATATGTGTCATGCCACATCCTCGACTATGCCATGCCATGCCATTACTACCTTAGTCTTTCACCGAGTTTGTCCTACCATCATATCAATTGGTTATTCCTTTTTCATTCGTGAACACCTTTGACATAAATGAAAACTATATACTCAAATCTGCCAACAATATATCACTTTGGCATTAATGGAAACCACTAAACATTCTCCCCCTTTGATAACAATGACAAAGGATAACCTATTATGCCAATGCTACAACTATTTTGATATAGGATTTCCTGTCTCTCTTCTTTTTGAGAGCTCCTCCTATCATCATATCTCCCTTTCAAATGAAATTGGTTATTAAACCGATGTATTATCATTTATCTTAACATTTCATGTTCGTGAATGATAGCTTAACTGATAGATCCATGTGCTCCCCCTGTCACTATACTATCTTCTCCTTTGTCAACATTTTTGTGATAGAGTCTACACTCATCATTTTTTCAACATGCTACCATTTTCTGTTCTAGGAAACATTTTTTCCCTTTTTTTTAAAACTCTGTTCTTGCTACCATATCTAATGGTCTATTATGCCTATAAGTAAATTGGATTTCGCTTTTACCAGAATTCCTTAAGCTTGTGCATGTAGATCTTCATAGAAAAGAAACTTGCATATACTGATAGATTCTTTTGTATTTTAGATATATATTATCAACTATCCAGGGACCCATAACTTTAGATCCTCAACACAGAGATTACTTCAGTTTATTACATAGTTTCTCTAGTCTCACTATCTCAGACACAAAGACTCATAACCTCAACCTTGATCACCCATTATCTTTGAAGAAGATATATTTCAATATACTTCAACATTAGACACCAATTTAGTTTTTATTAGATACCAATTGAAATTTTATGACTTTAACTCTCCCTGAGAATAAGCTTCCTCTAAAACCAATGGTGGTAGCTAATATAATTTTGAAAACAGAACCGAGGTTTATTAACCATGTAATGAAATATTACCAGATTTGATCTACGTTATCCCTCTTTTTCTCTTCTTTTCACACTGAACTTTAAATAGAAACAAATGTTTTCCTTCTCGTCTTTAAAATCCTTAAATTAAAGATATCAATCTCCCCCTAAGATCATGCAACATTTCCTATTCCTTTAAGATGACTGTTCATAACCTCAATTTTTAGGTTTTTTTAATTATAAATGAGATAATTTTTTAAAAGTAAATTCCAAAATCACTGCCTCCTTCATCATCTCTTTCATCCTTATCTGCATTGGGGTATTCTTCTACATCATTAAGTAGGTTTCCCTCATGATGAGTGACATTTTTATCTATGACCTCATTATTCTCAACATCAACTACATATACTTCATTAATGATTGAAAGTTGTGTTTCTTATGAAGCTTATAATTCTTTCATCCACAACTTTTCAGGAGGTGTACTATTTACTTGTCCTTCACCATGCTCTGCGTTGGTGTCCTTTCCCTTTTCATCCTTTGATTTTCTCCCCTAACTCTGCAGTCAACCACCTTGTGACCAAACTTATGACAGTAATGACAATAACCATGAAATTTTTCTTTATCCACAGGAGGTCTTTGGTTTCTCTATTTCCTAACTGCCATTTTCTTCCACTGTCTTTGAACTTCTACTGGAGCATCACATTTCAATTGACAATTCTTAGCCAAGTGTCCAAAGTTATTACATTAGTAACACTCTATATCAAACCTTTGGAGAAGTCCAAACAAGTTATGATTCCTTACCTTCGGCTTTTTAATTGCATCCTTCTTGTACTCATGAAATTTTTCATAAGCCTTGCATTCTAGGGATTTATGACCAAAGTTATTACAAGAATAACAAAGACCCAAAAATATTTTCTGATTATTATTTATTAATTGTCTCTTAAGCTCCTCTTGAGTTCTGTCTTTGTCATGAAAAGATAAAGCATATTCTTTGCACTTTTCCTTTTTAACATGAATCTTCAGTACTTCAGCATAGCTCTTTGTACTTCCTCTCTGATTAGTGAGTGGGAAACTCTTTGGCTTCTTTTCTTTAATGAACCCTAAACCAGATCTGTCACTGGATGACCTTTGACTATTCAGAATTTCATCTAGAATATTTGAGCTATTTTTAAAATTATATTTGATAAATTTTTCATCAACCCCTTCTCTAAGTCGAGCAATTTCTTTCTCAAGTTTTTCATAATCTTGAATTATCTTCCTGAGAAGAACTACTAGATCTTCCTTACTCTTCTTGGCCTCTTGAAGTTGGTTTCTCAAATCAGTAATAATATGATTTGTCTCTTCTTGGTATTTAGATAGTTTCTCTTTCAAAACTTTGTTTCTTTTCCTACTTCTTTCAATTTCATCTAAAATAGCCATGTATTCAGCTTCTATTTCCACTTCTAATTCCTCATCTGAGGTTTTTGTTCATAAAAATAGGATTTCATTATCTTCACTCAAGTCCTCATCTTCACTTTCTTCCTTGGAATAGAAGTTCTTCCTTTTTTTCTTTAAACTTCTTCTTACCCTTATGAAAGAAAGATTCTTCATGGTCACTCTCCTCTTGTTTTGGGTAGGAACACTTATGGGAAAAATTTCCAATCCTTTCACAGTTAAAACATTTCAAAGGAAATTTATCTTTGTATTTCCCAATGCCTTTATTAAGTCTACTTACAAAGAGAGATTCCTCATCCGCTAGATTTTCTGATTGATTTTTGGAAGTGGCTTTAAACACTGCTAATTTTCTTTGAGGTTTCATTTAGTCCAGTTCTCATCTCATACAAAGTGAGAATTCCATGTAGCTCATCTACTGTTAGTGTTTTAAGGTCATCCTGTTCCTCTAGGGTGGAAACCTTTGAGTCATATCTCATTGGTAATGTTCTTAGTATCTTGTTTACCACTTATTTTTCTTTGAATTTTCCTCTAATACCTCTAATAGAATTAACCACCTCATCTACACAAAGAATGTATTCCCCAATATTCTCTTCTTCTCTCATTTTAAGGATTTCAAATTGACCATTATAAGTCTACAGTTTGGATTCTTTAACCTTAGATGCTCCTTCATAGATAATTTTCAAGTTATCCCAGGCTTGTTTGGTAGGAGTGCATTGCATAACCTTAGTAAACACAATGTTTGTTAATCCATTCAATATTGCATTAAGGGATTTAACATTGCCTTCATATTGTCCTAGTTCTACTATGTCTGTAGGGTACTGGTTTCCTATGTTATGTTCTGTTTCAGTTGCTTCCCAAACCTTCCATCCCAAGGACATCATATGGCACCTCATTCTTACACTCCAGTATGTATAGTTTTCTCCTGTAAATAGTGGAGGTTTGTTAGTGGCAAAGCCTTCTTGTTGATCCATAGTGCTTTTATAAAGGATCTACCTTCCAGTGGTTAAACTGTGTTGAAGGAACCTACTCTGATACCAATTGTTGGTTTATTGGTCAATACTAAGAAGGGGGGGTGAATAAGTATTGTTATCTTTTTACTATTTTAACCACTTTAAATCTATTATTTGAAACACATAACAACAAGAATACACAGAACACAATTTTAACATGGAATCCCAATAGGGTAAACCACCAACACGTCCTATTATTGCAAAATTTTTAATTACAAATAGTTTTTCCTACTACTACAGAAAAGGATGGTATTACACCCTCTTTACCAATACCAATTGGAGGGAGGCTACAACCCCCTGTTTTATCAGCTACGATTGAAAGGATGCTACAACACCTTATTTACCAATGCCAATTGGAAGGAGGCTACAACCCCCTAGTTTATCTATTATATTTTTATCATTTAAGCTGGCATTAACTTAGGATCTTAACTGAGAGAATAACAAGCACAGCAATCAAACACATGAGACAATGAACACAAATATTTTCCACAAGGAAACCATAATGGAGAAAAACCCACAACTTCCTCAGAGATAGAATCAACACCAAAAGAAAAGACCCAAAAATAGTAAGATGATCTCCCGACAGCAGTAGCGTCTTTCTTTCTAGCCCCAGCAACTTCTTCTTCCTCAGCTATGCACTACAATTGAGTGTGAGTGAGTGTGTGTTAAATAGAGAGGCTCACTCTCTATTTATACTAATTCTCGATTTGACAATAACTCACTAGGGCCAAATTCTCTAAAAGAGTCTAATAACCCTAAGGCCCCGCAACTACGGGGACTTTAACCCTTGAACAATAGGAGGGTTACCCACAATGACTTGACATGACTTGTGTACATTATAGAACCTCCTAATGGGAACATCGTGGAATGACATGACTCAATTACATTACAGATACTTACCGGAATAAACATCGGGGTACAATACATGAAATATACAAGTGAATACATTCTGAATTTACAAATACATCAACACTCCCTCTTAACTAGGAAGGTATTCTTTCGACACAATTTTCAGCACTGGTCTTCTTCTCTGTATTGACTGGATCATCTCGTCATCTTCATCTTCAAATCATCTTCATCTTCAAGTTGTCTTCATCTTCAAGTCTTCTTTGTCTTCAAGTCTTCTTCATCACAGGATATGGATCATCACTCAATCTAGATGATCACTGCTGGATCATCATCACTGTATCATCATCAAATCTGGATCATCATCAAGTTTGGATCATCATCACTTCTGGATCATCACTTGATCTGGATCATCATCAAGTATGGATCATCATCATCGGTGCTATCTCAGAATGGTGCTATATCTTTATTCTTCTCTTCATAGGAAGTTCTACAGATCCAACCCTTTTCATGCTAGTTGTAGGCCTAGCCTTCATGTAGGTCTTCTTCAGCGCTTATATCTGACCCTAAGTCAGAATGGCCTACCTAACGCTTACATCTAACCTCATCTTGTCAGAAAGGCATGCCCAACACTCACATCTGACCTCATCTTGTCAGAAAGGCCCAACACTCACATCTGATCATGTGTAAACACATCACACTAGAATGGCTCAACAATTATATTCGACCATGTGTGAACACACCACATCGGAAGGGCTCTGCACTTACATTTGACCATGTGTAAACACACTGCATCGGTAGGGCTCTGCACTTACATCCGACCACGTGCGAACACACCGCATCAAAAGGGCACTGCACTTACATCCGACCATGTGCGAACACACCACATCGGAAGGGAACTGCACTTACATATGACCATGTGTAAACACATCATGCTAGAATGGCTCTCAGTCCTAGACTAAGGATTCCTAGTAACTGACCAGGTGCCTCTATTCTCCCAAAGAATGGCATCTCAGCACCAAGTTGAGTATTCTTGGTAATTGATCAGGTGCCTCCATTCCAAGAATGGAATTCAACACTTATATCTGATCATGTAGGAACCAATCCTATAGTAACATCAAAATGAATCAACACTCACATCTCACCATGGAAGGAATCTAATCCTCTCACCATGTCAGAATGGCTCACGAAGTCATCATTTCCCCTTGGAGGGAGCCTCGATCTAGAGAACACCAAGCTTCTCCCTGAAGTACTCAAACTTCACTTTGGCCAATGGCTTCATCAACACATCAGCTATCTGTTCGTCCGTCACAACATACTAGAGCTTCATCGCTCCTCTCTGCACCATATCCCTGATATAGTGATAGTTGATCTCAATATGCTTCAACTTTTCATGGAACACCGGGTTATTCGACAACTTCACACAACTCTGGTTGTCGCAATATATACAAGTAGCATCCAACTGGAGATCAAATAAATCAGACAGTAGCTTTCTCAACTACATTACCTCGTAACTAGTTGAACAAGCTGCGACGTACTTTGCTTCAGCTGTACTCAGTGCCACACAAGACTGCTTCCTACTAAACCAAGAGATCACACCTGATCCCATACTGAATCAGCATTCTGAAGTGCTCTTCCTATCGATGGCACTACCTGCCCAATCTGAATCAACATAAAACTCCAGGTTAATCTTTTGATTTGACTCGTACTTGATCCCATAATCAACTGTACCTTTCTAGTACCTTAGAATATTCTTTGCAGCAATCAAGTGAACATGTCTCATATCTGTCAGGAACTGGCTCAAGGTGTTCACAGCAAAGCAAATATATGGTCTTCTGCTCGTCAGGTACATCAAGGACCCAATCATCTAATGATACATCGTAGCATCTACCGCTTCTGATGAAGCATCACTCAATAGCTTTAAGTTCGATGCCATAGGTGTGGTTATGGTCTTGTAGTCCATCATCCCAAGCCTCTTTAGGATCTCTTTACTTTTGGTAAAGCCCAAACTGGATAGAAAGCCATCAATTCTGCCATACCATGTCCTAGGAGCCTGTTTCAAACCATACAGGGCTTTCCGCAATCTACACACATGAGACTCCCTGTCATGTGTCTCAAAACTGAGTGGCTTCTCCACATACACTTCCTCTTCTACTACACCATTCAAGAAAGCAGTCTTGACATCCATCTGGTGTATCTTCCATTTCATCACTATAGCCAGAGTAAGTATTGATCTGATGGAAGTATATCTGGCTACAGGTGCAAAATTTTCTTCATAGTCTATTCCTTCTTTCTGGGAGAAGCCACGAGCCATGAATATTTCTTTATATTTCTCTATGCTGCCATCTGCAGCATGCTTGTTCTTGTAGATCCATTTGGAAGTTACAGTAGACTTCCCTTTTGGTCTTGGGACAACATCCGAAACATCATTCTTCATGATCGATTGATACTCTTCGATCATAGCATCCTTCCATTCTTTTCTTTCTATTGTTTCTTCATAGTTGGAAGGCTCTTTATCAATAATGTCACATAACAGGGCTACATAACTAGAGCAGGGCCTAGTTCTCTTTCTTCCTCTATATGTTTCTTCCGAAGCTCCATATCTTTCTGCACCTTGGATAATTTCATGTACCCAAGCAGGTTTCCTCTTGTGAGGATTCTTCTCCTGTGGTGGATCCATAGGTTCTTGAGGTTCTTCTAATTATCGATCCTCTTCTTGAACTTCTTCGTTCATGGTTGTATCATGAATTCTGGGTGCTTCCATTTCTTCATATTCTTCATCCAGTCTCTTTCTGGATTTGATGTAGGTTGAATCTTCATCAAATGTTACATCTCTGCTGATGTCGATTTTCTTGAATCCTGGGAAGTATATTCTATAAGCCTTCAAGCTTTTTGAGTATCCCACAAATATACCCTTCTTTCCTGAAGGATCTAACTTCGTCCTCTTTTCTTTGAGAATGTGTATGTATATAGGACAGCCAAATATTTTGAGATGGCTAACTTCTGGTTTCTTGCTGGAGAAGACTTCTTCAGGTGTCTTGTTCTCAAGTACTCTATGTGGAGTACGGTTCTGTACATATACTGCTATTCTGGCAGCCTTTGCCCATAGATGCATGGGAAGATCTTGATCATGAAGCATGGCCCTTGCTGCTTCCATGATCGTTCTATTATTTCCTTCTACAATCCCATTCTGTTGTGGATTATATGGAGTGGATAACTCCCTCTTAATCCCTGAGTCTTTGCATAGCTCTTTGAATTCATTTGATGTGAATTCTCTGCCATTATCTGATCGAAAGGTCTTGATCTTCTTTTCAGTGTGGTTCTCAATCAAGGATTTGAATTCCTTAAACTTATTGAATACTTCATCTTTATTCTTCATAATGTATATCTATGTCTTCTTATAAAAATCATCAATAAAATAAACATAGTATACATACCCGCTTAATGAACTGGATGACATTGGGCCGCATACATCAGAGTGGATGATTTCCAAGATTCCTTTTGCCTCGCTCTCACTACTTGGAAATGTCTTCTTTGTGTTCTTCCCTTTCACACATCCTTTGCATACACCTTCATGTCTTATCTTCATTTATGGGAGACCTTCAATAACTTTTCTTGCAAATGGTAGTGCTATGTAATGCACATGTGTAAGCCATCTATGCCAAAGCTCATTTGGTTCTACTGAGTCATGAACCAAATCTTGTTCTGGTTGGCCCTTCAATTTGTATAGTACTCCTTCTTGTTCCCCAATCACTACTACATCATCAATAGGCTTTCCCTTTGGCCACATGAGAACTTGGCCATCTACAAATTCAACCCTCATTCCTTTTGTATCCAATGCAGATATGGAGAGGAGGTTCTTCTTTAGTCTAGGTACAAACAATACATCTTTCATCTTGATAGACTTTCCAGAGTCTAGCTTATATGAGGATTCACCACTACCTTTTATTGGATACTAGTATTCATCTCTAAGTTTCACCTTGTGAGGTGATTCATGTTCAGATAGTTTCACAAAGTATTCCTTGAATCCTATCATATGTTTGGAAGCACCACTATTTATAAGTCAATCATTGCTACCATGTGTGATAAGTCCCGCGAGAGTGGAAATCAAAACATATTCTTCATCACTTGAAGAATCATCACTATCTTATCTGGTTCTCTTTGTGGAAGGTTCATCATCCTCTGCAGCATGAGCATAATGTCTTCTCTTGTTTCCCTTATTCTTTTGAGAGCTACTTTTGTTTCTAGGACAATCTCTAGCAAAGTGTCCTCTTTCATCACATGTATAGCAAATGTACTTAGACATATCTCTAGGCTTTCTAAAGTTACTCTTTTGCTGAGAGTGGTTAACTCTATGGCGGCCAGTTCTGGTTTTCTTGGATTGTACTATGAAAGCTTGATCTTCACTTCCAATCTTTTCTTCTTGAGCTTCTATTTGAGCTTCTTCTTGAGAGTATTCTTCCCATAGTTTGCTGAAGTTTACTAGCTTCTTTCTAGCACATATACCTTGAATGAAAGAGTCCCATGTCCTAGGGAGACCATTCAAGGTGGTCATTACAATCTCTGCATTATCCACTTCTTCATCCACTACTTCAAGTTGTTTTTTGATCTGGGAGACCCTTTTGAAGTATGACTGTATGGTCTCCACATTCTGGATCTTCACATTCTTCAACTGGTTCCTCAAAGTCATCTTCCGGTTGATGTTCTTTCCTTCAAACGGTTTGGTTAGGGCATCAAACATAGCTTTAGGTGTCTTTAGGGAGGACACCTGTGGTATAAGGTGATCCTTGATTGAATTAGCAATAAACCCCTTAGCCATAACCAACTTCTTCTTGTGTAATGCCTTAGCCTCATCTCCCTCTGGAACTGGAACCTCCTCATTGATGTAGGAGTCCAACTCATTTTCTTCCAGGACCAGGGAGATCCTATACTTCTAGGCTCAGAAGTTATCATCTCCCTCAAGCTTTTCATCAATCTTGGTATGATGAGACATCTTAATAAATTGATAACCTCAAATGGAAATACAAAATATTTAGATCTTACTAGATCAAGATGTCAAATCTGGATCTGGAGCTGAATTTTTGCAAAGCTGGTTCAAGAGCAGATTAGGGTTTGAATTTCCTAGAGTTCTATCCAACCAAAAGATTTAATCTTGATCTCTAAACTTTGATTTTAAGGAGGAGATCAATCCAGGCTGGGGCTCACTCAAAAATTTCACTTCTGTGGAAATCCCTAATTTCTGGCAACAGTGTTGGGTCAAAAACTAAAAATGCTTAGAATTAGATTCTGCTTCGATAGAAAGATGTGCCTTAGGGAGGAGAGTCAGCCCAGCATTCTTTTGCTGAAAATCTATTGAGAGAGATCCAAAAAGTAGTAAGCCCTAGTTTTTGCAGTTGCATAGTGTCTTCTTCTCAGGTTAGCTCTGATACCATGTTAGATTTTTATCATTTAAGCTAGCATTAACTTAGGATATTAACTGAGAGAATAACAAGCACATCAATCAAACACATGAGATAATGAACACAAAGATTTTCCTCGGGGAAACCATAAAGGAGAAAACTTTGCAACATCCTCAAAGATAGAATCAACACCAAAAGAAAAGCCCCAAAAATAGTAATATGATCTCCTGACAGCAGTAGCCTCTTTCTTTCTAGCCCCAGCAACTTCTTCTTCCTCATCTATGCGCTACAATTGAGTGTGAGTGAGTGTGTGTTAAATAGAGAGGTTTACTCTCTATTTATACTAATTCCTAACTTAACAATAACTCACTAGGGCCAACTTCTCTAAGAGATTCTAATAACCCTAGGGCCCCGCAACTACGGGGACTTTAACCCTTGAATAATAAGAGGGTTACCCACAATGACTTGACATGACTTGTTTACATTATAGAACCTCTCGATGGGAACATCGAGGAATGACATGACTCAATTACACTACAGATACTTCCCGGAATAAACATCGGGGTACAATACATGAAATATACAAGTGAATACATTCCAAAGTTACAAAAACATCAACATTATCAGCTCCAATTGAAAGGAGGCAACAACCCCCTATAGGCCTGTTGCCTACCCTACTACCACCTTGCCACCCTAATATGTTTCTCATGATTTCTCTCCCACTGAATTCTGTCACACCTACTGGTCTCTGATTTTGATCATGCAATTCGAACTATAGAGACATCTTCCTTCTTACCCAGGCCGCTGCTTAAATACTTCTCAGCATTTAAGCTTCTTTCAACAATTGTGTCTCTTCAAAATGAACAAACACACCTTTCACTATTGCGCCCTTTCAGATATGAAGATCACACCTTCCAGAACGTCCTTTCATGTTCTTCCATTGATCCTGCACCTCATAAATCATTTTTGTATCTTGGAAACCATATTCGCACCTCTGTCCAACGTTTGCAGGTGCTTCCGCACTGCAAAAATTCTTTTCGTAGGATCAATTTCCTAATCCAATCAGATTTGTTGTTCTTATCTCTAAGTCAATCTAACCATCGATTTTGGCCTTGAAATCGTCTTTTCGCACCAAGATTTCCTCATCAACGATTCCCCACCGTTGATCTTCGTCAGTCGTTTTCTTAACTGTCAATCTCCAGATTGGAGGATGCTGGATGTGAGATGTCGACTGTCTGCTTTTTCCTGTCTGCAAACTCCTTTCCGCGGGCTCCTTTCCACAATTTCCTTCTGCACTGTTGATCTATTTTAGCAGAACTAACTTCAGTCATCTGATCTTTTTTTATTGTGGGATACAGGACGCGGGATGCGAAAACATAACATTACGGCTTTCCGCAATTTTTCTTCCACACTGTCGATCTTTTGCGGAGTCTTTCCTGACCGTTGATCTTGCGGATTCTGAGATGCGGAATCACACTTACCTATTTTGGACTTCCACAACTTTGTTTCTGCATTTTCCTGGACCGTTGATTTCCTTGCAGATTTACCCCTGACCGTTCGATCTTGATCGTTTGCGGAACTTTGGATTTTCTGCCTATCTTTTGCGGGATGCTTCCTAACCGTCGGATCTTGTGTGGGATGCTTCCTAACAATTCATTCCAAAAATAATGCAGATCTCCATTCTGTCTTTGTGGATTATACAAAATTTGATCCTCATTCATCGGATCTCATGCAGCTAACTATGCCACCTCATCATCATGCCATTTTGTCTTTAGTTGGACTTATACTGCGTTAAATTTTCGATGATATCTTTTGCTTATCCTTTGTACTTAATTAAGAAACTTTGCCGTCACTACCTTAGTCTTTCATCATCATTAGGACACCATCAAATTCCATGTCATCATATGTGTCAAGCCACATCCTCAACTATGCCATGCGATGTCATCATATGTGTCATGCCACATCCTTGACTATGCCATGCCATTCCATCACTACCTTAGTTTTTCACTGAGTTTGTCCTGCCATCATATCCACTGGTTATTCCTTTGTCATTCGTGAACACCTTTGACATAAATGACAACTATATACTCAAATGTGCCAACAAAAGCGAAGTAAAATCCCTTAGGATGTTTCGAGAAAAGCTCAGTGCTTTACAGCTAGAACCTTAATCCTTCATGTGGCTCCCATTAAATTACCACTTGAATTTTAATTTTGTGACCCACATCCCTATAGTCACATCATCGTGATATGCGACCATATAATTATTTTTTATGCTTCTTTTTAATCCATGGGAGGAGACAACATCGTATCATTCAATGCATATTTCAACACTTTGGTATAGTTTGTTTTTCCCTTAGCATAGTTAGGGCCTTATTAACTTTACCTGGGTCTTTTGGGTGTTACCAAAACAAGGCGAGCTCTGCACTACTAACACCTGCAAAAGTATAAGTAGGTTTTGCGTTAGCCAAAAGCTAAGTAAGACCTGTAAAATTCATTTCCCTAGCATCTTAATAGGGCTAACTAATACTCTAAACATAACAAGGAAGGCACACAAACTCTAATTGTCAATAAATAAACATGACATTTCTTTTACATCTTGACAACAAGTAAACCAATTCAGTATAATGGTATGTTGCATAGATAAAGATTGATGTAACTAAGTGGTCATGTTCATTTGGATAAAGCGCTAGCTCAAGTTAATTTATTAGAATGAAAGGGTTAGTGTGAATTTGTTTACATTATGTATTTACAGTTAAATCTTCATTAATTTTTTTATATATGAATTTTGGAGTTGTTACATCTTTATTTTACATATATATGTGTGTGCAAAAGAAGATGGAGTGAAAACCTTGGTTTAAATCTCTTTTTATAATTTGAGGAAAAATGAGAAAGAGTTCCACATTTGTAACCAATCTTATTGGATAGATTTGCTCCACGTGTTAAAAGGTGAGGGAAACCTAGTAAGTTGTATTTCTAGTCTTTTGCCATATTCAATTGGGAAAGTCTTTGAATTGTTTTAGATAATATTATCATATTTTAAAGGAGGCCTTTCAATGAGCCTAAATAGTTAGTTGCAACAATTTCGTTACAAATATGTAAACAACTTTGTTGGACAAAACAATAATTTAAAATATTAACAACTTTTGGTGGACGTAGCCCAAAGATTGGGTGAACTACGTATATTGGTGTCTTTTTCTTCTACTTGTTCTTACTTGTTTTATTTATGCAATTTGATTCAAGAAGAAGCATATGTTTGTATGAACATGAAAGTACATTTGATTAATGTTTGTAAGAATAGTTCATGATTTTCAAGTTATTAAGATTCTTTTTAATTGTATCTAACCTTGTATTATATATAGGTTTAGGACTTGTGAATGGTATGCATATGTTCATATAAGTATTCTTTATATGATGTTTAAAATGGTGAGAAGTTTCCATTTGTGAACCACACTTTAAGACTTCATATTATTAATCACACACACAAAGGGATGGTTGACGTTCAAAGTGATTTACATATTTATGTTAGAATAAAGTATCCACCTTATAATAACAATTATACTTTAATACTAACATTTGACTGATTAAATAAAATGTTTGTTAAAAAAAGTTTTACCCCCATTCTCTTATATAAAAATTGGGTTGGTTAGAAAATCACAATCATGTATTTAAAAAAATTAAGTTCACATACTTTCATCATAATGCATATCCAAAATTGATTCATAACTATTCATTTTTTCCAAAAATAACGTAACTCATAAATAAAAACATTTATCCACAAATATCTAAAAAGCAAATTGCATACCTATATAATCTACCACATATTACAGACTTTTATAGCTTTAATATCACTTAGATACATCTGAAGTAGTATAAAAAAGGAAACTATGTTCCCTCATCAGCTAAATAAAAAAACACTCTCTCGATCTTTCTTAAACAGAGTTATCCTCGTTGCCTTTCCAAAAAAGCACTAACAAGAGTCAAATAAAAAACTATTTATATACTATGTTGGTATAAAAAAACATTTTAACATTTTTTAATAGACAATGGCGTGCAATGTCAGATTTGTTCCTTTGAAATCAAAAGCAAAATTGGAATAACACAAAATCTAATCCAAATTTAAAAATTGTCAAATTCCATTAAAAAAAACACTCAACTTTTACTAAATTTATTGTTTCAATCTTTAAATTGAATTTCAAATCAATTTAGTAGTTCAATCTTTAAATTGAATGGATTATTTTTTATTTTATTTTTTATTTTAATATAAAATCATTTCGTGTGCTACTTAAATTGTTTTTATTTCATAAAAAATATTTTTAAATACATATGAGTACTCCAGCTCATGAAAAATTGTCTTTAAAGATGACTCGGATGATTCCTTATTAAGAAAAAAAATAAAATCTTTCTTATTATAGTATTCATTTCGATGCTCTTTATATCACACATATTTTTTCAAATTTTCTTTAATTAAAAAGTACATGTACAATTCCAATTTATTTTATAACCGTATTATAATTTCTAACGGACAGCGTATGAAGGATAACTGAAATTTTATTATCATATTAAAAACACAAAAGCAATCGGGGATGACGAAGGAAAGTTAAAAATATCTGAACATCCATATTAAATAATAATAAAAGCTGTTCATCTATGCCAAACAACTCCCCTATCAAATCAGGCATCGATGGCAAAGAATGAACAAAGCCGAACCCTTCAAAACCTAATACTATGCTATATATCAAACTAATTTAACTTAGTAATTCAATTACTTCAAACAAAATACGCCTCCGTTGTAAATCCAATCCATGAGCCACGCGGGGCAGGTTTGCCATTAATAAAAACGGCAGTCTGAAACTTCTTCACTGTGTCTGAATCGTAAGGACGAGCGCTTTGAGAACATCTTCTCTGTGTTTGCCAAAGACACTGATGCAGGCCTCCTTCGCATGCTCTAATGCCTGTCGTGTAACCAACGATTCATTTTCATCCCCCATCCAACGGAAGAAATGTTTAAACTGCCAGGCTGCCTTGTTCAGATTTCGAAAGTCGCCAGGCACAGTGCATTGTATGGCCTTCGTAATCTGCTGGCCAGAAGGAAAGCAGCCATTCATCATTGTGGAAAGGAAGCTTTCGGACTGTGTTCCTGCCATATATGCAGACACAAAAGATGCACGAATCCAATGCTTCTCTTCTTCCGTTTTTAACATGTCCGAATTCCGGATGATCTCCTCTGCCTCTACAGAAAGCCTCAGGAATTCTGCGCGTGCTGGAAGATCAGCGTCGAAGGGCTGTTGCTGAGTACTTGAGGCAATCAATTCCTCCTCCATCGCTTTGGCATGTAGTCGATCAAAGCGTGCGTTAGTTAAAGGCCCCAGGGATGCCGTGAAAGAGTGCTCCAGAATGCATCTCCTGCAATTACACCTGAAGCCCCAGACGTTCTTGCACTTTGCTCGGCGCTGGGGCAGGGGAAGAAGGGTATCAAAGTAAGAAACGGTGATCTTTTCTCCTCTCTTGATAGGCGTGGAATCATGAATAAAGATGGCACTTCCCACGTCCAGACGTTTGGAGTTCTGGCAAGCAGGAATGGTTAACGAAGGACGGCAGCAGCCCGAGACCGCTCTGGCCTAGCTGAGGATCAAGTCTGGCTTTATGTATTTCCGATTTGGAAAAATCCGTGCCAACGGCTTCAATGAATCTGTTGAGACTTATAATCTCCCGAATACGGTTAACATCGTGTTGAGGTCGCAGGCAACAACAGCAAGGAATTCTCCCCAGTCAACGTTCCCAACTAGCCCGTGACTGTTTGGTGTAGGGAATCCGTCCGGTTTGCGGTCCGGCTACCTTAGGTCAAGTGACAAAAACAAAGGTTTACCGGTTACGACCCGGTCCACCGTATATATTTTTGTATTTTTTGACTTAAGATATGATATGCACGTGCCTAATTACAATGCAGGGTGACAAAGAATGCAAGGAGCTATCACAAAGTGATGTGCACGTTCTTACCTCTCGTCTTAGAACTCACATCATCTAAATCACATGTGCAATGATAAAATAAAGTAAAACTACCTATCTATCTATCTCCGAGGAGCCAAATTGTAACTTATCAATGAGTAATGTATATTGTACATGCATTATAAAGAGAAACTACAAATAGTTGATATTCTTTCCCACAATGCATGAACGATTAAAGATATTTAGACAACTCGATAGCCAATTGTTTATGAACAACATTCATTACTCATGGTGGTAATTTCACAGAATAAACCAGAAATCATTCAAACAAGAACATAGGCTATAAGAGTTAGAATGATCTCACAGTTAATGGATAAAAAGCTGGAAAAATGAAATAGTCCATCTTTCACCAATCCATAGCACAACATTGGAACGTCCCACCAAACCTTCTCCAACAGGAAAACAATAATTCTTTATTGCAAAAAAAAGTAGTTCTTCTTACAATATCTCGTTACTTGTCTAACTGGGAAAAAGCCCCTTTGTTCTTTCAAATCCTCTATATTTATACAAAAAGGATGAGACTATTGGGCTGCCCACAAATGACCCTTGGGCTTCCCAACTCTTCGCCTCCCAAAATTTCACTTTTCTTAAGTGTTTACAAAATTGTTACATATTACAAAAGTGAACCATCTTTCACGAGGAGGGCCCCACTTGAGTATTCAGAAATTTCTTCCACGCCAAAGCCTTAGAGGCGATGCCTTCAAACACGCAAGGTTCCAAAAAATGAATGTTTATCTCGAACTTCACCGCCTGGTTCTTGATGGCATTGATTTTGACCGCACTCAAACGAAGCTGATCCTCCAATAGCTGCTCACTAATGGCGGAATGATCTACTTCACTCCTTAAGATCTGGTCGTCAAGGGCTTTAATGTGTTGTATTTTTGTTTCCTCCTCTTGATACCTCTTCTGCAAAATTTCCACAAATAAGTTGTGGTCCGGAAAAACGTCTAACCTCTGCTTAGCTTCTACTTGGCACCGGTTATAGGTAATCAGGAGCCTTCTGAAGAATTCTGCGCATGCCCTTTTAGTCTTTCTAACAGCCTTTTTGAATTCCTCGGCTATGTTTATAGCAAAATCTAATAAGTCATAATTCTGCTTAAGGGCCTGTCAATTTTTCGAGGGCAGCTCTGCAGGAGTTTCTTCATTATTTTTCAGCCTTGCCATTCTTGCTGTCAGGACGTCCTGAGATCTATCAATAAAATAAGAGGAGGTCTCCAGAATCTCCTCCAATCGACTATCTACTTGCACAATCTTGTACCTTTCATCTTCTATTGTCGTCTGCAGCTGAAGCATCTTAGCCTTTTGTGCCAGCACATGTTCGTTGAAAGGTTGGAGGTTAACTTGTTGCTCTCTTGCTTCCTCCAAAGCTGTTGTCAGAGAAGTGATCTACTCTTGAAATTTCATCTCTTGTTCTTGAGCTTGCTTCTCACTTGTCTCCAAGGTGGTCTTGTGCAGCTCCAAGTCTTCTATCTTTTCCAGCAGTTCTTCTTTTTCCTCCTTTAACTCTTGATACTCCTGCTACATTTTCTCCAAACACTCTTGTGCAGTTTTCATAGATCTTCTTTCTGCTTGGAAAACCTGCAATTCAACCTTTGAAGACTTCATCTCCCTTTGCACTTCTTCAAATTTTCTCTTCAGTTTACTGTTTTCTTCTCTCTCCTTTCTTAATGTGTCTTTTCGTTGAGAAGAAGACTTTTTAGATTGCTCCAGATCTGTCATCATTTTGTCCACATTATCCTCCGAAGCGTGGATCAGTGCAGCTCTTGCTCTAATGGTGAATTTGGGATCTTAGTCTGTTCCATATACAACGGGTGTATCCATTATCATTTTCCCGGACAGACCTCCTGTTTCAACCTTCTTTTCAGTTCTCTTCACTATCCTCTTTGTATCCTTGTCATAGAAGACAGTATCAAAATCAGGGATTTCTTCCCCTACCTTCTGTACAAAAGGGACCAGTTTAAGTGTGGAGACCATAAACTGTCCAGGTATGCTGACAGCCAGTACTTCTGGGTTCTGAACCTCGAGGTTCTCTATGTCCTGGGTCTGACCGCCAGCTATGTCAGAGGCTGACTGTTCTGTCACTGACTGGGTCAGCTTCATTCTCTCTGCTTCCTGTCTCTTAAGCTCCTCATCTAGCCTTCTTTTTCTTTCTTCTTCTTCATTTCTTGCATCTTCTTCTGCTTTTCTAGTTGCCTCTTGTGCAGCTTTTCTTTTCTCTTCCTCTTCTCCCTTCAGCCATCCCTCAGCCTCTTGGGCTAACCTTTGCACTTCTTCGTTTCATTTGCTGGCTTCTTCATCATCTTTTGCTTGTTCATCCTGCCCTTTCCCACCTTTTGTGGTTATCTTCTTTTTGAACATTTTCCTCAAGGCTGTCATGTTCAATGCACTACAGAAGACAGACTCTTCTCTGTCACAATGGTGAGTGTATTCGAAATGAACATTGGCTTCTTTGCAGTGTTCAGCTACTCTGTTGTGGGAATCATTTCTGTGGAAGGTTATTTCACCAAAATGAAACTTTTCTAACTCTTCCACAAACTCATCTGCTTTCTTTACTCTGGTAAACTTATAACTTCTTAACTTGAAAGGCAAAGGGGGATAGGCAGCCTTCGTATGTTCAAATAAAAAGCTTCCTATGCCATCCAGGAAGACTTTCCTAATTGCCTCTTTATGAATGATGTAGTCTGTGGCATATTTGGGTAGTAGGGAGGGTGCTCTGGAGCCTCCAAACATTCTGAAGTAGAGGCCATCCTCAGTCAGGTAATAATCTGCATATTCTTCAATTACCTGCAATGCCTCTTCTGACATGCAGTCACATTCCTTCAGAAAAATGAGAGTATACAATGGCATGATGAACTGTTCATAGACCTCTTGGTAATGACTATGGTACTTGTGTGCCCACAGTGGCTTGTATGCAGAATAAATAGACATCCTCTCCCTGTCCTAGATGCACCTTAGGCCGAGGAAAGGTTGATTGCACAGTATACAATCGACGAGTATGGAACTCATGTAGACTTCTGACATCTTTTGGGACACTCCTCCCAAAGCTGAGGCCATCCAGGCTGAAAGACTATTTGACACTATGTTGGCCCAGTTGAAGATGGTCCCCCGGGTCGCAACAAAAATGATTGGCATCCACTCTAATTTGAAGCTCTTGCCATGAGCTCTTCCAAAAATCCTATTGAGCATTAAGGCAATGAACCTGTATGGGGCCCTTAAGCTCGCTGTGTCATATTCTCCCGTCGGCTTGGTTCTGAAATTTATTCTAGGCAACAGCATTCTTTTGAGGGTCTCAACAAGGTCCATTCTGATGTTTTTCAACCAATCATCAGACAAAAATATTTGTGCTTCTGGCAGGTGGTAGGCTAGGGCTACATATCCTGGGCTATAGGCAGCATAGCCCTATTTGTCAACATTCTCCAGAATCATAGTGGTTACATCTGCCCAAGGCAGAATCTAACCAATCACTTCAGAGCATGGGAAGAGCTCTGGTCTTGTGGCAATCTTCATTAGTGAAGATCTCTCTATATTGGCGTATATGCCTTCTTACTCCAAGCCCATATCAGGCACCTCTCGGCGTGTGATCAACCTGTATATCTCTCCCCACTGGTACTCAGGCTCTACACCAGAAACGCACTTGGTGTCCTCATAGATGTATTCGGTTTTGGTGATAACTTCCACTTCGGGATCCTCTTAGACCACAGGGGCCTTCTTCTTTTGTCGCTTCGACATTTTGAGTTCGGAATCTTCCTGTCATATATGAAATTATAATCATTAGGCCATTTCTGGTTAAGTTGCAGACATTGAGACAACAATGTGCAGTGTTTCACTTCATCTATGTTTATCATGATGGAAATTAGTTAAATGAAGCAAATATGTGCAAGCTAACACTGCTGTCTAATACCAAAACAGTTCTATCAACAAAGCTTGAGCGGGGAAACAAATCTACATTAAAGTGAAGAAACCTTGGGCTCTCTGTGGACGCCATGATCATCGCGCTGTGTTGGATAACAGGGGAACTTATGCAAGTTTTCAAAGGTGTGTTTTTAGGAAAAAAATATTGTCTATGCAATCTATGGTCAATATAACGCTGTGTAGTGCTATACATCCCCCAACCGGCTCGGGTTCGAAACCGACCGCGAATCGGGTCGCTTGAAATGATGCGGCTTTGGTTCGAAGGATACAGGAAATGTGAGAGGGGGCAACCAGTCCTAGCATCACAGGGAGAGGCCACGGAAAACCTTCTCCTACCGAAACATCATAATACGGGGCAGACTGGTGCAGACATCGTAACGGCCGTCTGCACCAATCTCTCCACTCACTGAGTGCAGGGTCGAAACACATAATGGCTGTGGAGAGAAACTACCCTGTGGGCCAAAAACCGCCCTCACTGACAGCTACGCTACAAGCCCCCCCCCCCCCCCCCCC